>JADGJF010001163.1:0-11207 GCA_027596845.1 Quaeritorhiza haematococci
CCCCGCCGGCCCCGCGGGGCGCCCCCGGGGGGGGGGCGGCGGGGCGGGGCCGGGGGGCCGCCCCCCCGCCCCCCCCGCGGCCGCGGGGGGGGGGGTCGACGCGGGTGTTCTCGACGATGGTGCGTTGGTGCTGTTGTGTTGGGTTGAGGCAATTGAAGAACAGGTGGTGAATATGCGATGTGGGCCTGCCCAGACACGCTTGAATGCACGTACAAAAGAAACCAACAAGAAAACAAGACATCTTAAGCTTACCAAAAAAAACAAATACGTAATGATGATAAGGCAGAAGAACATCATATTATTCAAATGCGGTCTCGAATCCTGCAGGAACGTCGCCCACACATTCAAATTCTTCGCAATCGTCTTCCGCCGACTCCCCTTCGTGCTCCTTGCACCCATCCCCAACTTCTTCTGTTCCTCCACCTGCCCTTCTGCAACCCCTACTCCAATCCCATCACTCGCCGTTACTCTCCACCGGTCGGCCCCCGCCTCCCCATCACCACCACCATTAGCATCCCCCTTCATCGCCGCCCTCATCACCAATATATGCTTTAACAGTACAACAAGCTCGCACGTCACAAAAAAGGATAGAAAAACGAACACGATTCCCAGCGGGATGAAGAATATTTCTTTGGATTTTGAGACGACGCAGCGGGTATCTGCTTGTGCGCGGATGTCGCCGAAGAAGACGGCGAGGGTTGTCATGAGGAGGGCGGTTCCCCAGCAGATTAGGTGGATGAGGGTGTTGTAGTTGCGGAAGTCGTTGGATTTGAGGATGCAGATCTTTCAGGAGGGGGGATAGAGGGATGGAGGGTCAGTTTTGAGATGGTTTTGAGAGTTGGGATTGAAAGGCGAGGACACTATGAAGGTGAACTTACCCAGTACTGTAAGAGTTCAAAAGTTCCGGTGATCACGGCGTTACGACGTGTGAAAGGAAGGCAGAACCACATTCAGTGAACACGACGCGACTTCAAATCAAATAACGTTGTGTTTGCATCCTTCAATCCACTTACCAAGTTTGCTATAATCATTGAGACCCAGCCGACCAGCGCCCATATGCCGAATACCAACAAGGCGCCTTCCACTGCACAGGTCATGTTTGTTTTCTATTTGGTTATGAAGGGATGAGGAAAGGGAAGGAACCAGGATGAATAAAGACAGCTCAAATCAGAAAAAAGGAACTAAGAACTCAAATCAGAAGAAAGGAACTAAGAACGGGCAAAATCGTTCATACGCCCACACACAGAAAGCCACCACTCACCTGCGTCGCAAGCGTCCTCTTATCCATGCAAATAATATCATCCAAAGTCCACCACCCCCTCAGAAAAACGGTCCCCTCAAACACCATCGCCGAAACCGACAAGTACAAGAAAATTGATCGAGGGAATTCCCTCAACCCAGGGATGATGAAATGCATTATCACGACGACGACTACGCCGACGAGGGAGATGGAGCGGAGGACGACACTAACGGTATCAAGGGGTTCGACATGGTTTACGGGATGGAAGATATCGATGTGGGGGCAGGGGACGCAGCAGGGACCCAGGCATATTGTTCCGGTGGGAGCTGTGGAATTCCCTGAAGACGCTGTTGTTGAAGAAGGAGAAGGGGGTGTTTGTTGTCGTCCGTTTGCTGGGAGGGAGGTGTTTACGATGGGGGGAAGCTCTTTCTCTTTGAACCATGGGTTAGGAATAAGGGGCGGCACGCACTGGGAAGTTGCCGTCGCCGTCGGAGTGTTTTGCGATCTGGATGGGGATTGAGCATAAACAGGCCGAATGCCGCCAAATTGAACCATACAAACGATCAAAGCGACGGCATAAAACAGCCATTTGCACCCCGGCGCCATAGTTGTGTTGTTGAAACGGGGACGGGTATGGCGGGTATTCGACGGTATTGCATCCACTTCATTTGGTTGGGTACCGTCAGATTTTTTCTTAGGGCGTCTGTACAAACGTTTTCGAAGGACATTTCTTGGTATCTTATTATTGCGGTGAGATATGTCGCGAAATCATTTTTGTGGATGTTGATATAACCCCTTCCAAAACCCCGCCCGTCCCCAATACTGCAGCTGTGGGTAACACCGAATTCGAAAGATCGCCCGAGAATATGCAAGACGCGGGGCGTTTTGTTCGCGACTTGCTCGACTTGTCGTCATGTCGTCAGTCTTCCGACCTTCCAATTGGGACACCTTCCAGGACACCTTTCGGACCTTCAAACCTTGTGCGTGTATATTTAGAGCCAGATTTAGAGCCAGATGCTGAATCGGACTGCGGTCAAGAGGTGCATATAAATAGGGAAATTGACACTATATACGAATAGTGTTCTGCGGTCGCGGTCCGTAATCGTATACAGACTATCCCTTCCACTCAGAAACTTGGTACGCTTTCAACAGTACGGCGGATCTGACCATGCCTCACAGCATGCCTCTGACCCTGCCTCTGACCCTGCCTCTGACTGGCCTCTGACCATCCAACCATGCCAGTTGGTCCCAGAGTTGGTACCTCGCTGTTGTGGTGCATATCTGCATCGATATTCGCGACAACATTTTCGCGATCACTTGCGACATACTCCTCTCTTTTTGACCCATCGACAACTGGTCGACAACCTCGAGACAGCTGTCGAAAGGATGTGGGGAGTGGAGGCGGCCAAGAGGCAGCCGAGGGAGTAAGACGACGATATGCGGTAGAGCTCAAGGGTTCTAGGTGCATGCCGAAACGTCCAACGTCTCAACATTGATATGAAAAGGTGTTGTCAAGAGGCATCGGACGCTCTTGCCACATATTCCGAATCTTCTCTCAGACTCTTTTGTTCATCTACCTCCCTCTGCATGGCGACCTACTACTATTGTACGCTACTCTCTTTCGTCAAGGCCTTCACTTCAGTCACTTCAGCGGCTGCAGTGAACTCTTTGATGGATTGCGTTTACCGACCTCCTCTGCAACGTTTGAATCTCCAGAGTGAATTTCACTCGAATTCCACCCACTCTTTCTGCAGATGACTTATCACCGAGTCCACTCTTGATCCAAGTTAGTTCTGTCAAGGTGGTGTTGTTGCTGTCTTTTTATGACTAAATCTTTCCTTCCACGTCGTCTAGCACAGCCTGCATAAACCTTTATGGATTGCTGACACAACGCCACCACAGAGTTATTCGTTGGAGTGGGAGCAACCCATCACCATCCTCCACAGCGAACACGTCGACGACGTCGCACCAGATCCCACCCAGCAGACCAGTCCAATTTCAGCTGCTCCGACTTGATTGAATTCGACGTTATAAGAGACTCTGTTCATTGTGGACTACGCGTTCTATCAACCTCCGCCTCCCTCGTCCTTCCGAGTTGCCCCTGTCATCATACTTGGGCGCGCGATCCGACGCGGACAACACACCAAGACTCGTCGCGAGGAAATGAGAAAAAGAAAACAAGGAAACGCACGAGTTCCAAGCCAACTGGAGCTTGCCATATTCTATTTTGAATCACGCCAGGCGGAGAAATCTGAATTGAACGTATTTGTCGCTGCGACGTTTCAGAAAATTATCCACAATGCCCCACTCTCCTGGGCAAGACACCAGCTCTTAGCTCTTTCTATCCTCATTCGCAAATCAGTTCCTTCACCAACGGTTCTCCCGGTTTCGCCCAGATCCCCCTCATCTACCCATCTATCGCCTTCCAACCACCATGCTTGTTTCTGATTCCTCGACGACGCAGCAGCATCACGACAACACACATTGGTATTTAGTTCTGTTCTCCTTCCTTTGATTCTGGACCGACGAATTCCACAACAGAGCTTCTCATCTTCGTAGACTTGGCACGGTTGCTGTTAACGTGGCGACTTTCATCGCTGGTCACGCACATAGCGACTTGCTTGCCCGAGGATAGTTCCGTTGCAGTTACGTTCAGAATGCTTTGGTGATGGGAATATTTGGAAACATTGGACGAGGAAAATATGAGCGCACACATAGAGGATGTAGTGGATTATCGTTTCGGTTGTGGATTCCATTTTTGGAACGAAACAAGTCCCGCAACGTTCACTCACCTGTTGGCATCAATATCAAAGACAACCTCAATCTGAGGCACTCCACGTGGAGCAGCCTGTAACCCCGTCAACTGCAAACATCCCAGGAAGCTGTTTCCACTCTTCCCAGAACCTTTGCGACCGCTTAATTCATATATGGGGATGATTGCCTCAGATTGGTCATCGGTGCATGTGGTGAAAAGAATGGACTTTTTGGTTGGGATAGAGGAGTCCTGTTTGACTAGTGTGGAGATGGCTGGTTCGTTGCCAGCTGTTTCCACACCCAGGGAGAAGGGAGTCACATCTAAGAGCAAAACGTCGCATAAAGATTCGTCCTCTGTGCCCGACAAGATAGCAGCTGTGAACCGTGAGGGAAAGAGAAACGCAATTGTTCAGCTTCCTCCTTCGTATTTGAACTCCGAGAAATGACTCGAAAGAGAAGCGCTAAGAGCTGCGCTGAGAGGTCTTTTTTCGACTCACCAAAAATCGCAGCGCCAATGGCAACTGCTTCATCCGGATTGATCCCGAGAGATACCACATTCTGCCCAAAAACGTCTGATACCATCTGACGAATCTTCGGAATTCTCGTGGCGCCGCCTACCAAAACCACATGGGGCTCTGAACCGTCCGTATCGACAGGATAACGTTTCAAAGCACGTTCTGTGTCCTGGAGAAGCTCTCCGATTTTGGTGAACAGGACTTGGCACACCGTTTCGAAGGTTTGGCGTGAGATGGTCGTGTACAGGTCCACTTTTGAGATTTCCGGAATTGTTTTCGGATTGGGGGTTGGGAGATGTGGAGGATAAGAGCAGGATGAGAGGATGAAATGCATGAGATGTGTGGCAACTGAATGGCAATGCGCCATGATATGTATAACGAATATCTTAGAATCCACACTCACGTCCGTCATAAAGCCCGTCCAATTGTATATATGCCGTGGATGCGGCAGACAGCGTACTTTGTGCCGCTCGGCATTCGGTGCGTAGCCGCTGCATCGCTTTTGGGCTCTTTTTAATATCCCTTGTTCCGTACTTCTTTGCAAAGACCGCAACACAGTGCTCCACCAATCGATCCGTGAAGTCCTCCCCACCAAGTTGCATGTTCGCCATCGTGTGTCGAACTTCAAAAAGGTTATCCTCGACTGTTATGAGAGAGATGTCTGATGTCCCGCCTCCGAGGTCAATCACAACGACGTCCTAAAGGCACGACACAGACACAAACAAACGGAGTTTGTGAGCCCAAGATATCCCGCGCAGAAAGGGACAGTAACAGCATGATACGGACTTACCACCACTTGGTCCAAGAACTTGTGGATTCCATACGTCATCGAAGCAGCAGTTGCCTCACTCGTCATCCGCAAAACATTTAAACCAGCAATAGACGCCGCGTCTTTCGTGGCTTGCCGCTGGGCGTCCGTGAAATAAGCCGGAACCGTGATCACAGCCCCGCCAACCTTAAAACCATCACCGAGGTAAATCTCTGCTTGCCGCTTAAGGTAGAGGAGGATCAGGGCCGAGATCTCTTCGGGCTTGTAGTGATGCTTGTCACCACTCTCTGTTTCGATTTGGATGAATGGCTGTCCGTCGATGCCCACCAACTGTTGGTTTGTTGCAGGCATGAAAAAATCACAGATCCGACATTAGCCTTGCCCGTGATGCAACACAATCACTGAAATTTCACACAGTACGCACCGTGAAAGGCCAGTTCCTGGACATATATTGCACTTCAACATCATCGAACTCTCTACCAAACAGCCGCTTCACGCCGAAAATCGTGTTTTGGGGATTGCGCGAGGTATACCGTTGTGCTTCGTCACCCACCAATGTCTTGCCATTTTCGAGGAAGCTGACGACAGATGGCGTGCGGAGATTTCCGTGGTCGTTTGGAATGATTTCTGCTCGTCCGTTTCGGTAAACAGATACCACGCTGCGAAACGTACGGTGAGGAAGCGAAAAGAAGGGGGGAAGAGGTGTTTTGAGATTTGATAGCGAATGACCGGTCTTTGACATCTTGCAATTACTCTTTAGTGCAATGCCGAACGCAACCGTTTCTGTTTATGCCGTTTTTGGACAATGTGAGGTAGCAATACCTGAACGAAGTTCCCAAATCGATGCCGATACCGACGGAGATGCGATCTGTTCATGAAGTTTTTCCAGAGAATGAAGTTTGAAAGGTTTCTTGTCAGTGTCTAGGGCGGGGAAAGGGCAAGCAAAAGAAATCACTTACTGTCGACTGTATTTTCCATGGCACCAAGGCTGCCGGAACGCGGGGGAGGCGAGAACGAGGGCTTCGAATGTTTTGGCGGTGGCATGGGCGGCCGCTCGGCATTGTTTTCTGTACGAGGGGCGCTCGCAGGTTCGTTCGGTTTGTCCGGGCTCGCATTGTCAGTTTTCTTGCCCGTTTTGTTGTTCACATTTTTCAACACAATTTCTTCAACCGCATTGAGGAGGAGAAGGAGTGCTTCGGGATGGGAGCATCGCAAAGCTGCACGACCATTGCTCGCCAGCAGAAAAGGCCTGTTGATGTTCCATTGTACTTGTGCCATGTCTTTGTAGTCAAGAGCTCCGGAAGCGTAGCGATGGAACCAGTACAGTTTCTATGTGCAGAAGACATTATCAAAGGTGTGCAGAAGATCAAAGGGTATGTGAGCTCTGAGTAGCAAGTGAAAGAAGAAAAGTCCTTTCCTTTCCAGGACATTGCCACGATTTCCACGATCACTTACATCTTGACCAAAAGCGATGTTATCACGATATCTCATCACGACAACAGGCCCATTGTATATCAACAGTACGTTTTCGTGTTTTGGAATACTGCACCTTTCGCGAACAGACCTTTCCTTCGCTGAAGGTATCCCACGACCACCTAACGCAAATGAGACGTGCCACCGTGATGAACCTGAAGGGAAGTGCTTCGCGGCATTTGTTTTGTCGTTCAGGACATCCGATAGCACCCTTTGAATCAGGTGCGACAAGGAAGGGGCGAAAGATGTTTTCGGCGGTGGCGATGGCGGGGTCCGCGGCGGCGACGGGAAATGTTGATGATTGTGTTGATTGCTGTTCGGTATGCTTTCGTCAAAGTGTGATCCTGACCGGTTGTAAAGCGTTGCATGAGCCGAGCACATCCACCGGACATCGCCACCGCCCACATCGCAGGGAATCAATCCATCGAATTTTTTTGAGGAATCATTTTGAGTCAAGAACGCTGATGCATGGCAGCCGAATAAGCATGCGGAATGGGGTTGGAAATGGTAACATAGAGGAATGGTAAGCTTTCCGTGCGATGTCAAAAGAAAGTACGGGAAGGCAAAGTTAGGTCGTGCCATACCAGTCAGCATCCGCAACGCAGGCCCCACATCAAGTCTGTGCTCTTTGCCATCTGTGCCCAACACTTCTGCCTCGTCACCGTATTTCGCCAACATCAGCTGGATGTCCTCAACAGCTTGAGCGCTGTGATCGAGAACTGTTTTGACCTGCTTGGAAATCTCCGTTGGGATCACACCCGCAGCTGGCAAAGCCGCGGTGAGAAGCCGCATGCACATAGTGACATATGGCAACCAAGGTCGCGCCGCGGAAACCCAGCGGTGGAGGTCAACGATCTCGTAACCACCGGTCTCGAGGTCGGCTATATGGTGTTGGTTGTGTTCGCACATCAGATGGAGCTTGTACTTCTTCCCGATGATTTTCGTTCTGAAAGATTGTGAATGACGATTCATCAAAATCAAGGCGGTGCAATGTTTGTATTCTATATACGAGGAAGGTACTTACATATCAAACGTGGTTTCCGCTGGTATGATGACGAAGAGACGTGGTGTGTCAACAGTTGCACGCACTGCAAACACATGGTTCCGGATATCTCCGAGTTCGCGTTTCAAGCTCGAAACGTCAATGTTCAACGCGTTGACTCCGTTCAAAATCGCATCAATGGCAGATTGCATCTGTCCCTTCGCCTCTTTCTGCCCATCTTCAAAGGCACGTAGAAGATCTTGCGAGTTTATATCGCGATTCAGCAGCGCCTTGTGAGAGGATGCATTCACAATGGATTGTTAAACGAATTGGTTTCCTTGCCTCTTTGATAAAACGACTATTTACCTTAAACTCTGCAACGGATACTCGATTGTTTGAATCCTTCCTCAAAAGACGTTTGACGGGCGATGTCAAGGATCGTGGGACAATTGCCTCCAAATCGAATGTCGGATCAATAAGCTTCCGAAGGCCGTCTTCCGACGTCCAGTCGACAATACGATTGCCTGTTATACTTTCGACAATAGTGCAACCAAGACCGAACGCATCCATTTTTTCGCTGGCGCCTGGCAAAACACGGCGGCCGGAAAGAATGCTGGAGGAAAGAATAGCAGGTAGTAAGAAACATGAAAACGTAGAAACTCAGAGGTACGAGTTGTTCCAACAGCTGGCGCAGAAGAGTGAGAATAGACATTGAAACTGACGCAAAGCTGCAATCAGAGAACTAAAAGAAAGAATTCAATCTTGAATGCTCACTTGTTGGCCACTTCTGGAGGACAGTAAGTGGTTCTTTCCACTGGCTCGTTGACCGTTCGTGCGGAATCAAAGTCTGCAAGTTTCCAAGTGTGCCCGAGGCCTTTCATGTACTGTCCCAAGATATTACCTCCCTGCGTCCGTTAAAAGATTTTCAATGTTAATTTCTGTATTGGTCCGTTACTTCAACTTGGCTGCATTTCAACCGAAAGAAAAAATCACCAACCTTCACGTCGCAATGAACTATTGATCAACAAAATGTGTACGTTCAGAGTCGATTATCTAACCGAACGGCGGGGATTCAGCTTCAACAGTACCTACCAATATCACGCTGGTGAATGTAGATGAGTGCCTCCACGATATCCTATCCGTTACAGTCCGAGAAAGAAACCCGTCGTGTAAGCAAATGCAGATCGCCTCACCGAAGCCAAATACGCAAGTACTTTTGTCTTCAATTACCTGAGCCGCTCCCATAGCAGCAGGGGCAAGCTTATAGGGCTGAAATCTTTTGCGCATGTTGTCCATGTACTCGACGAAACTCGTTTCGCAGAAGTCCAACACAACATAAGGAACCATGTTTTCCTCATTGAAGTAATGCAAGCAAACAAGATTCTGGGACGCAACGGCAAGTACATAGTCATTCAGTTTTCAGGAGTTTCCCTTCGCAATAAGCCAAGGAACCCAAACAAACCTGATGTTGTTCATCTTCTTGTAACTCCTTTAGAATTTCCACTTCGCGGGTAAACAATGGCCGATTCTCGGGCCGGTAGAACTTCAAAGCCCTCTTATTGCCGACAGCCGTTTGGGCAGCATACACAACGTTGAAGCCGCCCTCTCTTCGGTCCCCAAGAACTCGGTACTGACCAAACGTCGTCCCTGTTAGATCTAGAACCGAAAAAGGGTTTCAGGGTGAAATCGCCATGCACATGTTGAGTTATTCCGTATACACTGAGCATCAGACGCTATGGAGTCAGTCAGGGTGGTTCCTCACCAGTCGCAAAGGGATTTCGGGGATCCATGGCTGAATGAGTGCTTTTACTGTGGGCACCGCATACGTAGGGAGTAGGGGAGCAGCAGGGAGGTAGAGGGAGCTGTGGAAGAAGCCGCACTTCTTTCTCTCCCCAAGCTGCTTGTGATACTTGGTCTCCCAAGAACGGAGTTCAATCCCCGTTTGAGAGAGCGTTCAGCCGCGTTCGCCAGAATGAAAGGACTTCACACATTGCCACATCCTCGTCTTTGGATTTTACGTATTCTGTGGACGAGCAGTGGAGGAGTTATTCCTCTGGTTTGATGGATCGGATCATCCAGTCCACACTCTCCTTGTCTGGTGAACAAACGTGTTCAAACTCCGACGTGGTGTGTTTTTGGAACCCTTTGCTATCGTCAAGGGGCCGACGAGCAGCCGATCCGTTCACAACAAGAAGACCAGACCATCACGCTTTGAGCGCTTTGAATGCTGCTATGAACGCATTTCATATACTCGCTGTACCCAATTCCATTCCCCAAGCAATTCATCCCAAGTGCAGGCATGCTCATCTGGATTATGATCAAGATGATGATTCCTCACCCATTCCCAGACCCATTCCACTGCAGTATCTGCCCTGGTATCTGCCTCTGTATGCTGTCTGATCTGCTGTCTGATGCCTGTCTTGTTATGCTGGTACAGAGTTTACAGGCGCTGCTTTGTATTCACGGGCGCTCTTTTTATCCGCTGGGACTGTTTTCGCTTTTTCGGCGCATACCATGACCTTTTCGTCCTCAGTTTCGCGGTGTGAAAAAAGGCGTTGAAACAACGTGTTTGTGAAGGAGTAACGGCGGGATCTGCGGCGGGATTGATCTCGAGACAATGACCTCAAAAATCAGCTCGAAAATGGTGAAGCGGATAGAGGACTTCCAGGGAACAGGCAGGGAAGCGGGTTTGGGGGAGAGGGAAACTTTGCACGGTAAAAGGCGTCTTGTATGGTACACCTCTGTCCCATTCGTTCCAATTGCCAATATGCTGTACAGCTCATGGAACTATACGTCGACCTGGAGGCAGACCTAGAGGAATACGGTGCAACGACGTCCTGGGGTTCATGTAGAAACGTTGACTTACGTCGCAACAAAGTTCAGCAATGATACGGAGAGTGTTGCCAGCAGTCTTCGCCCTCACCGCCATCATTCTGTCGTATTCGACATCCCCCGTAGCCGCTCAAAATGATTCGACGTCCATACTCCCACAACGCCAACCAGATGTTCCAGTCACACTTGTAAGATGCCTGCCACCTCTCATCCCTAATCCCCAGTTCGCCGGGAACGCATCGGAGTTCGACTACACATCCCCGGCCGGCCTAGCCCCCCATGAACGCGGAACTCTTTGCGTAGGGCCTTGCTGTGTTGGATGCCTGCACATGGAAGCATTCTATCCAGTAGGATACATTCGAAGGTTAAACGATGCCGATTTGATGGTTCGCAGCATCATATATATGGGACTGGTGGTCCACGAGAGTGTCCTCTTCCTCTTGCCAGAGTATGGGACGTACCCAAAATCGATTTTCAAGTGGTTGGGATTCGGGCTTTTGGTTTGGCATAGCAATATTTGGGTGAGGTGGACTCATTCGCGTAAGGCGATTTACTGCTTGGACGAAATCAGTGCTAGCCATCCTGTAAGTTTTATGGTCGACGGTAACGCGGGACCGCGGGGATTTGGGGTGACGGGGGGAC
>JADGJF010001164.1:570-11204 GCA_027596845.1 Quaeritorhiza haematococci
GTTCTAGTCGGCAAAACAGGAAAAGTAAGTACAGTTCCGCAGTGTCTCGAATAAAAAGCTCGCTCTGCATTCGAGTTTACTCCGCAGGGGCAAAACCCGCTCCCTCCCCTCATTTCGACTGCACCATGCCGAAAAGCATGAGCGGCGCGAAATGAGCGCATGTCGTTGTTCGACACTTGCGCACTGCGGGGTAGTCTTTTGCACTGCTTCTCTTCTCGTTATTTTCTTCGCAACCAGTGCTCTTTGAAGCACTTCAAACCGGGCCATGTCTTTGTCGTCTGTGTCAAGCCCGATCGCAACATTACTGTGTATGCAAGTAACGAGAGAAGCTGACCAGTCCTGTTTCCCTTCCCTCTCCTTCTTTCGTTCCAATTGGACCTTCAAATCCACTACCTGCTCACGAAAAGACGCACCCACTACCAGCACGATGATGCAATTTCGACCCCTAACCCCCCCCGAAAGTCCGGACCGCGCGATCGGCGGGCACGGCTGTACTGACATCACCATCAAGGGTGGTATCGTTCGACGCCCACTTCGTCCCGACACCGGTGGCCGGCTCGGCAAACCCATCCAACTTTTGGCGAACTTCTTTGAGTTCAAGAGTTTGCCAAAGGGCTTCATCTACCACTACGATGTTGAAATCAAACCCGTCCTGGCCGACAACAAGCAGGGCGAAACACTTGTCTATCAGAAGAAGGACAGGAAGGTTCCCAAAGCCTTAATCTCCCGGGTCGTGCAGCAGTGGCGTAAAGCCCCACAGGCGATCGAAGCTGGTGCGGTTCACGACGGAAACAAGGTAAGAAAGAACCGCATTGAATGGAAAACAGGACTCCGAACAAGCACCACATGCCCCTCAACACACCAGCCAGATTGTCCAACCAAGATTCTTCATCTTGCTCACCTGTCGAAGTCTTGGTTGCTTTGAAATTTTGTCGGCCAAACTGACACATGTCTTCTCGTGCTTTACCCAACAGAATGTATTCACTGTGAAGAAACTCCCGTTCGGCGACTCCCCCGTCCGTGAGTTCCAAGTGCCGGTGAAAGAAGACGACGGCCAAGTCAAGTAAGCATTGAGATCGAGTGACAATGACGACAGACAGACAGGACGCGTAAAGGAGTTCGACGATGACGTTGAACTCAAGTGAGTCTGCCGTTCTTGAACGAGTCCTAAAAGACTCGACCTCAGCTGGGCTCAACATCATCCCAAACACCTTTGCCTTCTTTGCGGACGGGCTGATAGCGAGAGTCGGATGTCCAGCTCCCACTGTTGGGAACTTTTTTCTGAACGATTGTGGCAGCGTCGTTGTGTTTTGCTCGGAGTTTTTGTTGATACTTTCCGCTGTGTGAGACAGAAGTCTCCTTTATTGCTTATCTCGCTATGTACAAGACCGTTTACTGTCATGGTCCGTCTCGTGAGCCAAATCGACATGAACCAGCTCCAGGGATTCGTCGATGGAACAGCAAAGGAAGCTCCTTACGATGCGATCATGGCCCTCGACGTCATTCTTCGCCACGGTCCTAGCTTGAACCACATAGCGGTTGGGAGATCGTCGTTCTTCCCCCCTACGGAGTCCACGGTCTTACCCAACTCCATCGTGTTGAAGCAAGGATGGATGCAAAGCGCTCGCCCCGGCCACAAGCGGATGTTCCTGAATATCGATGTGTGCAATACCACGTTTTACGAACCGGGTGAGGTGGAGCGCTCGTGTTGAATTTTTTGTGTGTGACACATCATTCCCAAAAATGGCGTTCATACTAACCTGCTTTTGGGGCTTTCTGTGCGGCTTTGCACATTTCCAGGTCCGCTCACAACGGTGATTTCGAACTTCTTGGGCCGCAACATTAACGATCTCGACTTCACACGACCAAATGCTGAACACGACCGTCGCCGTTTGGAGAAGTTCTTGCGCGGAGTCAGGGTCGAGATCCGTTACGGAGACGGCAAGATCCATCGACGCCCCATCAAATCTATTAGTCGGAAACCGGCCAAGGATATCATTTTCTTCAACGCGGAACAAAATCGGGAAATGTCCATCGTAGAGTACTTCCGTACCCAGTACAACATCGAGTTGAAGCTTGCTCATCTTCCATGCGTCCAGTCCGGTGGCGATCCCAAGAAGCCGATCTACTATCCGATTGAGCTCTTGCACGGTATGCAGTTAGTTCCACCTGCAAATGTTCCCTATCTCTAATCGTTTTCCCCTCGTACGATGTGTTCTTCCCATTATTTTCAAGACAGTTATACTAACACCAAATTACAACTCTACGTTTGATTTCAGTTCTTCCAAATCAGAAATACAACCTGGATTTGAACGAGAAGCAAACTGCTGAAGTGATCCGAAAGGCGTGCCAGAAACCCGACCAACGTTCGCGGGCCATCAAGGACGGGTTCTCAATGCTCCAGCTCCCTGGTCCCAACCCGAATGACGACATGCTCAAGAAGTACAACATCAGTTTGAGCAACTCGATGACTCAGATCTCGGGAAGAGTTCTCGCACCGCCAAAACTTGCCTTCTCGCCGCAAGCGAAGATAAAGACCTTTGTTCCGCAAAATGGAGCGTGGAACTTGATCGGTTACCGTGCTGCTCAGGGCGCGGAGCTTGCTGCTTGGTCTGTCGTCGTTTTCGGCAACGATCGCCAGGTCCCCCGCGGAGACATTGAGAACTTTGTCAAAGCCCTCGCCGACACTTTGAATTCCAATGGGATCAACGTCAAGAACAATCGTCCGGTCATTGATTACGCTCCGCCGGACCCAGCAAAGTTGCCGCTCATCATCAAGACCGCTTGCGACAAGGCATACGCCACTTCAAAGCAGTTTACCCCGCAAGGCATCACGCCACAACTTGTGTTGTGTGTCTTCCCGCAGAGGTCTACTCTGTACGGACCTATCAAGAAGGTATGGTCTCTCTGTTAGGTCCCTTCTTCATTCCTCTTAGCCAGCCTCCATGACCAATAATTCGCAAGTGCCCTCTAACTATTTTGTGAAGACATTGTTCTCACCCATAAATCCTTTTTGCTTTTTCCCGTCTGCAACTAGATTTCCGACTGTGATCTGGGGGTCGCGACCCAATGCTGCGTTGCTGCAAAGTTCCTCAGCAAACCCAAGGGCCTCCTCCAATACGCTGCGAATCTCGGTCTCAAGATCAACGCCAAGTTGGGTGGACGTAATCACATTCTCACGAAAGAATCTACGCCGTGGCTCTTTGAGAAACCAACGATGGTCCTTGGCGCCGACGTCACTCACCCGCCCCAGAACGGAAACATGCCGTCGATTGCAGCTGTAGTTGGCTCTCTTGATGCTTTCTGCTCCCGCTACGCATCGCAAATTCGCACCCAAGGCCCACGCGAAGAAGTTATTGCCGATCTGGCCGACATGGTCAAACATTGCCTTGAGAAGTTCCGCGCCCACAACAACGGACTTTTCCCCAGCCGCATCCTCTTCTTCCGGGATGGCGTGTCGGAGGGTCAGTTCCCGATTGTCGCGCAACACGAATTGAACGCAATCATGGATGCCTCTGAAGAGATCTGCGGCAAGGCCAACCGCCCTCGTCCTACGGTCACCTTCATCATTGTCCAAAAACGACACCATGCCAGATTCTTCCCCGCCAACCGCAACGACGCCGATCGCTCTGGCAACACCCCCGCTGGTACGGTTGTGGATTCTGGAGTCGTCAATCCCACTGAGTTCGACTTTTACCTCTGCTCGCACCGAGGTTTGCAAGGGACTTCGCGTCCGGCTCATTACCACGTCTTGTATGACGAACATAACTTCACTTCGGACTCTTTGGAGGTAAGCAAAAGTCTTAACGGGCCTTTCTTCCTAAGTTTTCCCTTGACTTTGGAATGATATCAGACCTATTCTGACTCTTTCATTCCCTACCTCCCTTCATGTCCAAAAAAACAGACGTTGGTCTATCACATGTGCTACAGCTACGCGAGGGCTTCCTGCGCGGTGTCGTACCCTCCTCCGCCCTACTACGCTCATCTTTTAGCCGACAAGGCTCGCCATTATCGCAAGAGCGAGGGTGGGGAATCGGTTATTAGCTGAATGTATTGATGATTGGGCGGACATCCACAAGAGGTTGAACGACCGCCTCTTCTTTGTCTAATGTCTTATTTGCACTTTTTCTCCACATAATTCTTCGTTCTTTCTGGGCGGGATGCCTTCAACTTTCGCTTTTATTTGAGAAGGCATTTTGTGAAAGTCTTTTTTTTTTTCAGAAAGTAAGTATAGTATATCCAGAAAACTTCCGTTCGATATTAATCTCTTTTGTAGTCGGGTACTTTGTTTGTTTTCCTAAATGACCTCATTTCCCCTTTTTGTTTACATTCTTTTTGGGAAACTTTTATAACTCCTTTTTACCTTGACGTTAAGTTTCTTTTTAGTGTGTGAAGAACCTTGTCAAGACCGGTTTGGAAACTTTTATTGAAAAACGAAGATGTAGAAGCATTGTGAAGCTGTAATAGTAAAGGACGGAAGGGATCAGGGTGTGTGTCGCTGCTAAGAGGACCCTCTCAGTTCAATGAGTGCCAGCACACGCGTCTGCATTTTGGTTTTGATTTTCCCAACTTAAAATGATTGGGCGTCGCGGACGGTATAAAAAGGAATTTCCTGAGTTCGAAAACCGGTGGACACACAAGTGTTGATTCTGATCCAAATAACAATGATTCATCGAAGTCCCCCACTATCCCGCACACTTCACAAAACCCCACAACCATCCTCAACCATCCTCAACCATCACCCATTAACCATCTATCCGCCTCTCCTCCCCACGCCATCCCATCGTCAGCACAACTACTTCCATCCGCACCCCCGTCCACCGTTTCAAATCCAAAGAATTACTCGTTTCTGATATATCCCACAACCACCCATCACAACTTCCTCTCACATCTCCATCTACCCCTTCACAAATTTATTCGTAGTAACGTTCGTTTGGGTTTCAGCGTAAGATAAGGACACCACCATCGGCCATCCCGTACACCTCCTTCGGCATCACCAAAAACAACCATCACCAACCCTCCCAGAACCCCCCGCACATTGGACTGTAACTTCCTTCGCCCTTGATCCGATATCCCCCGGTTATCAAAAGGTCACGAAAAAGGAAACAAGCTTGAAACCACCTCATCATCGTCCATTCATCATCACCGCCGTCATCACCTTTCACCATCACCGCCCGGCCCGTCATCCTGATAGTATATCCCAACAACCACCATCGTCGACCATCCCGTATTCAAACATCACCCCCATCAAGCTTTAAGAGATCACCAAAACAACCCTCACTTATCGTTCGCTTCACCGCATCATCATCAAGTAATAAGAGTTTATTTCGTACCATCATCAAGCCTCGGATAGCTTTTCAATTAGCAAGATTCGTTGACAATAGTCACAAGTAATCTTACGAAGACGCATCACCCAGCTTCTCACCGCCACCATCACCCCATCTACCCGTTCCACCACACCTTCACCAACCATACCGTTAAAGTGATTCCGTCTCCTTGTCATTCCTGTGACCTGTTTCGAGAGCATAAGAGATTCGAAATCTTAATCCTCGGAAGTTTCAGCCCAAGATTTAAGTATCCAAAAACCACACCATCATCTGTCTTCAGCGTATATCGTACATCATCACCCTCGTCAGCGTCAGCAGCTTTCAGCATCACCGAAGCAACCCTCACTTATCTGCCTATCGCGCTTCACGGGGATCATCATCCAACAGATTACCTCTCCCGTCGCAGCATTCGACAAAATAACTTTCATCCGCCCCGTTTGCGTATTTACACCCAAACTTCATCGCGGATCCCGCAGCCGTCTGTCAACAACGGCATTGTTTGAATCTCACCTCTTCACTACCATCACTACCATCCCATCATCCCCACCTTCAAACACAACTTCGTCGCCTTTGCACCAGCGTCACCAAGCATCGTTTGAACCTTAGAGTTCTCACCCACGTGACCGTATCAATCATATCCCGTCGTTTGGATACCTTCTGAAAAGCGAAGCATCCCGTCACCACCATCACCACCAACATCATCTTCACCACCTCCCACCAACCGCGCAGCCGTCGCACCAGCGTCAACGATATCGTTGAATCATAAAGAGTTGCTCTCACCGTGTCTATAAACCAAATTTGGTTCTTTGAACGCCTTCTTGAAAGCCGAGCATCGCGTCACCACCGTCACCACTATCGCCACTATCACCACCGTCCACGAACCTTCCACCATCACCACCAAGTCGCGGGTGCTACACCGTCTCTTCCATCACAGCATTCTTCATTTTAAATGTTGGAGAAGCGACCTTGAACGAGCTAAGGACTCGAAACCACTATTATTACAGAATTCATACCCAAAACGGCTAAGAAAGTAATCGAACGGCATCAACATCAGCATCCTCCGATGTCAAAACTTAGCGAGGAAATGGGGGGTCTGATCTATGACCCCTCAATCACCTCAATCGATTTTGAAAAATTAGATGAGATCGACACCCTCGGGGACAGCCTCTCAATACGCTCGGATGAGGGCTCTGAGCTGATAGCGTTCTGTGCACCAGCTGCTGAACGGACATGCTATGCAGCCAGTGACGACCTGGACGACGAAGATCTACGTTCTGAAAGTACTTCAGAGACGTCGGCGGCGCATGAGACCGCGGAAACGCACCTTCAAAGGTGTATATCAGAGCTTGGACCGCGTGTGGTTATTGATCGCATGTGGGCGTTTGTGTCCTATTTGGTCGGGGTGATATGTAAGTACGCAATGAAAAGCAAGTCATATGATTCGCGTTTGTAAATATCCATTTTTTGGCTTGACGACCTTGACTTAATCAAAAACATTGCATTTTGAACAGTTTAGTGATTTGGGCGGCTTTCCCGAAAAATTCTTTGTACCGACAAGGCCATCTTGGAGAGGAGCGGTATATGTCATGGTAAGTGATTCCAAAACCATTCATTGTGCGCATATTCCCTTCCAAACGAACAAAAAATCTCAAGTAAGGGTCGAGTCTCATGATTACACCTTCCCCCCCTCAAAATTCCTACGATCGGGAGACAACGGTGCCGGTCAATTGAGCCAGAACAACGACCCCGATCTTTGCAACTGGCTCGCGGAATCTTCCAAATGGACAAGTGTTGGATTACCACCGATATGTCGAGTTTTTGCGGGCTCCGTCCATATCATCGCCATCGACGTATTCGGTCAGGTACTACGTGAAAAAATGTTTTTATATTGGTATTGCGCAGAAGTGTATTGGAGTCCCATCGTCGTCCCATCACTAACATTCACTCCTTTCTTTCCTTCCTTTCCTTAAATAAGGCATGGGCTTGGGGTGATTCGGACTCTACTGGAATAAAAGGAAAAGAATGCGTGCCACAAACGGTTTCTGTTGATGGCAGCGATGAAGTGCGATTTGTGGATGGTTGTTGCACGGAAGCGGGAACGGCATTAATTGACGAGGAAGGGGGTTGTAAGTTCTGGTTTGCTATTCGACGAGCTCCACTGTTGGTCATTCTAAGATTTTCTTTCCTTTGTTCTCCGTCACTTTTTTACGTATTGCTCACCTTCATTGATTATGATGCAACCCAGTATGGTGGTATGGGCGATTAAGAGCAAGTGACCTTATTGATTCAAAGTACGCACAAAACATTTCTTGAACTAACAGCAACTCTTTATTGATAGGACGGTGACGATAAATGGTATCAGCTCCCGTTCGCCGATAAAACGAAATTCCTAAGGGTTCCTTTTGAACATAAAGCTGCAGCAATTGCAGGTGGTGATCGCCACATCCTCATCTTGACTACAAACGCAAAAGTTCATGGAATGGGCACAACAACCGAGGGGCAGTTTGGAATGCCCTTTTCGTGCAGACTGACAATTCCCATGGAACTAGTGCTCCCGGCACTGTTTACTCCGACGGGTGTGTTCGCGGGTTCCTACGATTGCTTCATCCAAGGACGTGAAAATACCTCGGAGGGCCCAGCGGTTTCGGTTATCTACGCATCTGGCAAAAACGGCTCAGGGCGAACTGGGTCTTGGATTGAAGTCGGCAAGGAATGATGGGATTTTCAGGTGGAAGGAAATGAGAGAGTTGAGAGGAAGAAAAATCAAGAGCATACGCGGAGGTTTGGGCCACACCTTATTCCTAGATGAAGATGGTGCTGTGTATTCGGCTGGTATGTTTCCAAACTGTCTTCTTGTTTCAGATGTGAGAAGAGGCATTGTTGTGTGGTCGCCATCGAACTCGCACCGGATGTTCACTTTTCTCTTTTTCAGGATCCCATATTTCGGGGCAGTTAGGACTTGGGTATAAGCCAGAATCGCTGGTCCCCTGTCAAATTCTGCACCTGAGGCTCATCCGCTCCCTCCTGTGCACGACATTGGAGTAGGCACATCCAGTGATTCCTCGTGTAAGTCTTCATTTGGACGTAGCGGTCCATCTTCAGCTTGTTGCTCTCTGTCATGATGTTCACAACGATTGTCTTTCCTTCTTCTCACATCTCACACCATCCCAGATCTAATCGACGTTCACAACCGCCTCATGTTGTTTCGATTCAACGGATCAGGGCAGTTAGGTGAAGGCCCAGACGAGGACACAAATGCAGAAGTACGGATCCCCAAGCTCATTCTTCTACCCGGAAAGGAAGAAACGATTTTAGTGGTAGAAGGTGGATCGCAGTTCACTTTAGTTCTGACTCGCAGCAACGACGGGGAAGAAACATCAACACAAATGGCGAACAAGGCTGTGTCGACAACCTTGCCCAACGCATCTACACAATCCTCACCATCAGCAGCAACGAAGGGGAAACTGACAACGTCTGGACGTGTTGTTGGGGGTAGTCGTTTACCCAAGCCTGTGACCACTGTAAAGTGTGCAGGCACCAACAGCGGTCTGAGACTCACCGACATTTCTGAGTCCATCCCCGCCTCAACTCATTCCAGGCCACGCACTGCAAAACTGTGGTCATCAACCAGGCCATCACTGATCCCCGTACCAGCGAAAACCGTCGGCATCAAGGGCCTTCCAGGAAACATAATGACCAAAATGGGACAGCAATCGAACCACACCGGCCAGAACCCTGCAAACGTGGATACTTCAAATCTTGTAGGTCAACCGGCTGTCAAAAAGTCTTCGGCAATGGCAACCGTGGCAAAACCAACGACAGCACAAACGTCCACGTCCTTTGGGAAGAAGCCAAGGCTGGAGCGTTCGGTCCAGAAACCACAATGGAGGTTCTAGGTATGTAGATAGAAGATATCCTCTCTATGTTGCTCGAAACTTCTGGGCTGATGCGTTGCACAGCAAATCAATTGACTCATCCAGTGTTTGTTTTCTAGATTCTTCCCGTTTTGGTGTATGGCAGTGCGAGAATTGCAAATGCGTCGTTCTCTGCGACCCGGACCGTGTTCGTTTTTGCTCTTTTGTTCAAGCGTTCTTTTGGAAATACACCGTATCATGCCTTGAGTAATGGCAGTGCGAGACGAGACACGAGACAGGCATCTGCGTCTTTCTCAGTGATTGGAAACTCTTTGAACGATGCCAACGGTTATTACTATTGTTCAAGTGTCCTTTCCCCGCACCATATCACGTCTAAAGTAGGCATAAACCGCTTGATCGATTTTACAGTGACGTCGTTTACGTCTCGTTTACGAAATGGTGGTCGTTTTGCGAACTTTCAGTTTTACTCTTCCCATTTCTTTACTACGATTAACAGTTTTGTTTTTGGTATTTCTTCGATGAAATCGAGTGCCGAATTCTTTTTGGGACGTGTAAACATATCTGCTTTTGGTAGGGGACGGTCGGCCTCACCCCCCATTTTCCCTTTCGTCATCAAAGTTTGTCTTTCTTATGTTTTCAGGCTTTACTTTCACTCTCACCATCTCGAAGTTCCGCGAAATAAATTTTCATAGAATGGGCCATTGCCCTCCTTTAAAGCCATTCGAGCAAGGGTGGGGGGAGAAGTGACGATCAGTCGCGTACCATCTAGCTTAGAAAGTGAAACCTCTCGACAACATCCAAACCTTCTGACATCCACGGTTAAAACAGCACTCGCCGCGTTTATCCCTTGGTATACTGTGTTTGATAGATCTTGCAATCCTTTGCTCCAACCGGGCCTCAAGCGTCAATCTCTCGAGGATATTTCCAACACCCTCAGTCCACCCTCAAGGCGACCGCGCATGCCATGATGGGTCCTCTTTACCTTTATGGTGAGAGCAGTGTCTCCTTTCACTACGTACTCCACCACACAGACCTTGTACACGCTTCGATATGCGTTCAGAGTTCGAATTTTCGAATCAAACCCCCTGCCACAGATGAACACCACCACAGATTATTGTTTATGTCGCCGCATTTCTTTTCGGGTCAATCGACCTCAACCACTCATAGATTCATTCCACCACTCAAGACCCAGAAACAACCAACCATTCTTATATTTCACAAAACGAAACGAGAAGGGAATAGAAAGTATCAAAAAAAGAACATACAAAATACAAAAAGCAGCCGCTCGATTAACAAACAAACCAACTACTCACGACGAGAAAAGAAAAAAGGAATCCGCAATCTAAGGTAGCGACTACAGTAGGGAAGACTGGAATAAGGTACAATTTTAAACGACCGGACATCTTTACGTGTGCCCCCCCGCCTCAAGCGC
>JADGJF010001165.1:0-11203 GCA_027596845.1 Quaeritorhiza haematococci
CTCCCTCCCCCGAGAACATATCCTCCCAAACCTTGCCGTCAATCACCATCCAGCCGTTCTCATCAACGGTAATCCCCCCGGTGCGGTACGTCTCCTTAATAGGACGGCCAAACTCGTCTAACCTCGTTGCCGTGATCATACGCCCGGCAAGCATTGGGAAAACGAACTGAATGGCGATGGTCCCAAAGATGACGAGGAGGAGCACCGTCGTGATGCATCGGAACCACCAGTTACACTTTCGAGCATGCTGGTGGTGGTTAACTGCGTTGGAGTCGCCGTCGTCGTGGTATTCGTCATCAATCTCATCGAAATAATACATGGCGGCGATGTTGCGGCGGCGCATGATGCTCGTATAGTACAAAGGATTTCCAATGGGGACTGTATCATCTTCGTCAATGCCTTCTTTACGCTCACCAGCCTCGCGTTCTGAATAATGTGAATTTCAGCAAGGGGAGAGAGAGCACATTTCAGTAAATCTGAACCAGACCCCACAAACACCAACCAAAAATCAGAGATACATTCCCTTTCCAAAGTCCGCTTCACACTCCATAGCCCAATCTCAAGATACTCACCTCTGAGGATATGATCATCACCGACAACCTCTTCATCAACCTCCACCTTCTTCGCATCCATCACCTGCGTGCAATCATTGATCGCGTCCACAACAACAGCAGCAGCCATCTGTATCTCCGCCGATTGCACATCAGCAATGGCTTGCACCATCACCTCCGTAACCACCGGCACCGCCTCCGCCGCGACGGAACTGACCTCGGGAGTCACCTGAACGGCAACACCACCAACCTCCTCCGCATCGACTTGGGTCTGCATGACCTGCTCAACGACATCAACACAGGCTTGCGCCCCCTGTTGCGTTGTCTCGACGACATTTTGGATGGCGACTGCGCTGACTTCGACGGTCGAAACAACATTCTCCATCGGAATCGCCTGGACCGCAACACAAACGACGTCCTCAGGATCGACTTTTGTTTGTACGGCGCCCTCAACTACAACCGCGGTATCGGTCTGAACTTGAAATTCCCGGCGTTCCAACTGCTCCGACTCCGCGCTCGACGATACAACACCCACTAGTGCTTGTGTCTCCACCACGCACATCTCGGGGCAAACTTGAACCCCAACCCCCACCACATCCTCCGCCCTCGGCATTGCCTGCACTCCCATCCCCAAAACGGAACCAGCATTTTGCACAGCAGCCTGCGCCATCGTCAACTCATCCTGAGTCGCCGTTGCAGTCACCACAGCCTCAACCTGCACTGCGGCGGTGCACATTTCCGGCGGCGTGATCGTCTGCGTCTCCACTGTATCGGCATCGGCAACCGCCTGAATACTGGAATCATGCACTTCCGGGGTGGTACCGACCTGAATGCCAAAGCTAGCCACTTCCGACGACGCTTGCGTCTGAACACAAAGTATTTCAATGTACGTCTGGGTGCCCTCGCACTGTACCGCGTCGTCGCCTTCCCTGTCGCTAGTGAGAGCGGCCAAAACCACCGAATCCGGACAACGCACGGTGCCGCAGATGCTCTCGTCGATTTGTGTTCCAAACTCGACGCTCGTGGGCGAAACTTGAACCCCTGACGAGGAGAACTCGAGGACATCCATACCAGTTCCGATCGTGGTCATGGGCGCAGCTGCTTGGCAACCAGACGTTACCAATACCACAGGCTCGACCTGGGTAGACGAGGAGAATGTCTCAACAATCTCCATTTCGGTGCTGTTGTCCGTCAGCGTCGGCGCGTCCATCTGCGTCGAAGACTCAGTCAGAGTCGGTTTCATGCGTTCAAATGCGTCAATCTGGACGCCAACCTCCGCCTTCTCGATAGCTTGAACGCCGCAGCGAGTACCGCACGCGCTGCATCTGAACGCAGAAATCTTCTTATCCATCGATTCAGCGTCGGCGAACATAGACTGTTCTGCGTCGAGGTTATGTGAAGCCACGGTAAGAGACACCAAGCTGGCTGCTTCAGCGGCTGCCGCAACAGGCGGTACCACCATCTCTACAGCTTCTCCCAAGGCGGTGCCAACGATTTCCAACGCCTCATACTGCGTCGCCGATTCGACGAGCGTCTTCTTCATGGGTCTGGGCGGGCTGCGAGTGTACTTCTTGAACAGAACCCTCCTCGCACCTATTGTAAAGCACAAGAGAAGATGACAAAAATAAGAACATGTACCCTAAGCTAAACCACTTCCAGAACAAGACCCCAGCAAATGACCACGAACCACAGGTTCGCGTTCAACTTACATTCCCCATCCCCATCCTCATCCGAAGACGACTCATCACCATCATCGTGAGCAAGCACCCACGACTTCTCCTTGTTCTTGACGGCATCATCCTCACCGCGGCGGCGTAGCTGTCTGTTAACACCAGGGCTCCACCCCGACAGGCAGAGTTCTTCATCAAGAGGCTGTACGATCAGAAAAAAGGAAAGAAGAAAGAGGAATGAGCATGAAGTTTCTATAACATGACAAGAGGAGAGAAGACATCAACCAAAATCAGATGAGACTCATGTATAGTCCTACTTACACCCTCAGCCCTCTATTCGGTTTCTCATCCAACCCATCCGTATCTGCTTCTTCGGAAGTAACACCCTCACCCGTTTCAACCCGGGGATCAGGGAGCGGCTTCTCAACCCGATCATGCTCGTCATCATCAGCGTTGACGAGGATGAACGGCTGTACCTCTTGAACTTCATGCTTGATCACGTTCGCTTCATCGTCATCCTCGGCAACAACGCACAACCTCCCCACACTTCCACAGTCACTCCCCGAGCTCATCCGCCGTTTCAGAACCTCGAGACGCTCCATCGCCGCGTCTTTTTCTTTCGTGACCTCATCATTGAGCTGTGTGAGCGCCTGAATGGTGTCACTCGCAGAAGCCATTTCGGCTTGGAGTTGTGTATGTTGAGCGAGGAGGGAGCGGTAGGCTTCGGCGACGTTGATGGATTCGCGACGGAGGGTATCGAAGAGTTTTTTGGTTTTCACGAGTTCTTCTTCGCGGTCGTCGAAAGCTTTGCGGTAAGACTCTTCGGATTCTTTAATGAAATGAAGGGAAATGAAGTTTAGATTGGGTTCCTATGATGCAACCAACGGCCCCGGGCTGATTTCTAGTACAGAGATTAACAACTTACTTCTCGTTTCCTCGTCCTTTTTCTTCAAAGCAAAAAACCGCTCCTTGAGTCTTTCATGTTCCTCTTGCAATTCTGAGCGAGCTTTCGAAACCTGTTGATTGAAAAGCAACCAAGTGAAGCGCGAAAGTCAAAGATCATTTCAACCACCTTTGCTCCTTCAAGTTCACATCTTCAATCAACACTAACCGATTCCAAATCAGCCAGCAGAGACTTCTTCTCCGCACGCAGTTCAAATAACCCTCGCTTCTGACTCGAGATCTCCGCATCCTGGAGCGAGATGGTGTCCTTCGCCACAGAGACCTGAACCTCATATTCACGCTCCTTCTCGTCCAAAAGACGCTGCACTTCGCGGACGCGGCGGCGCAGTTCGGAGATTATGACATCATCCGAGTGCGGGATATGTGTCTCATTCTTCTTGTGACTTCTCGGTGAGCCTGGGGTGACGGCCGGGTTGGTGGGGAAAGGAGGGAGATGGGTGTTTGTGGATGGGACGGTGAAGGTGAAGGCGGGGAGGGATGCCTGTGGGGATGGGGTGGATGCTGTGGTTGTGGGGGACACGAACAAGTCCGAAGCAACGGCATCATAGCCGGCTGAATATTCGGAGGGCTTTGATGTGAGCGCGGCATCACCAAGATCGGAGGAAGACAGCACGTTTACTGATGCTGATGGCGACGCGCTCGAGGGAGTCTTTGTTCCAACTTGACGGATGAAGCGACGGGGCTTGTTCATCTTGCTGTTGGTGGTGGCATCTGGGATCGGTGATGAGCGCGGAAGGTTGAAGAGACCATGTGCGTTGATGGAGGAAGCCAGAGTGCCTGATGAGACGTTCGTTTCCGCCTTCAGATCTAATCAGGAAGAAGGAAAGCAGGTAAGCGATTGTGTTATGTCAACATATGAGGAGAAAGACCAGACAACAACAAGTCCTTGAGAACTTACCATTGAGAGTCGATTGGCAATGGGTCTCAGGGAAGATCATCATTCGATCGAGCTTCCCCACCAAGCCCATAAGATCACGAGCACCCACAGGGAGTTCCCCAAAGTGAGGGTTCTCCTCCATGAACTCTTCCAAGAGGTGCTTGGTATACGGCGACATAGCGTTGTTCGGCGAGTCCGCGGACCGAACTGCCAACGTCGGCGTTCTTGGTGAGCTTGGTGTGCGTACTTCGTGTCCGGAGGAGAGTCGGCGCGGTGGAGTGCTTGGTGGAAACGAAAAAGTCGGGTCAACCCGCGGGGTCGCAAATACGGATGGGAGTCGCTTGGATTCATCATCTCCATCTTCATCGTGCGAATCTGGAGAGAGCGGCGGCGCGTCGACAATGTCACGGAGGGCGTTAAATAAGTCGGTCAACAAGAGTATTGGCCCATGTGAAGATGTGGACGAGGTGGTTGAGGCGTCGTCGCGGAATTCGACCCGCAAAGGTTCTTCTTCAATGTGTTCTTCGTCGCCGTTGTCAAGCACATGTTCCTCTTCTTCCTCGTCGTCGTTGCTTTCTTGATCGTTGACTTCAGCGCACGCGTGTTGCTCTTGCTCTTCTTCTTCTTCTTCTTCTTCGCTCCCTTCGTAGTCCACGATGACCTCTTCTTGGTCCGGAACGTACTCTTCCTCTTCTTTCTCTTCTTCGTCTTCATCACTCTCTTCGTAGTCCACAATGACCTCTTCTGGGTCCGGAACGTATTCTTCCTTTTCTTCCTCTTCTTCGACCCGCAATGGTTCTATTTCAACGTGGTCTTTGACGACGTTGTCAAGCACGTGTTGCGAGTCTTGGTCGTCATCATCGTCTTCTTTGTAATCAACCGATTCTTCTTTTTCGTTTTCCATTTCTCGCTCGAGCGACACTTGGACGTCTTCTTCTTCTGCGACTTTGTCATGGGCGTGTTGCCATTCTTCATCATCATTGTCACCCTCATCGCAGTCAACCGATGATTCTTCTTCTTGCATCTCTCGCTCAATGGCAGCTTCGACGCGACGCCGTTCTTCTTCTTCAGCTTCACCGTCGCTCTCTTGGTGGTCGGCACCTTTGTCGCGAACATAGACCTTCACTTCTTCTTCCTCAACTCCGACGCGTCGCTCGTCAACATACCGCAGGTGGCGGTTTTGTTGCTCGTAAACATCTTCGTCATTGTCTTGCTGGTCTTCTTCTTCATCATCGCCGTAATCAGCAACGTCCTCCTCATTGATAGAACAGAGCGATGAGAAAAGAAGCAACGGCTTCGACGGAGTCAACTCGGCGTTGGACTCGGCAGGCACTTCTTCGAGTTGTTCTTCCGATTCTTCTTCTTGTTCTTCTGGCGGAGTTTGAGTGTCATCCATCGACAGCTCTTCGGTGTAGTAGTCCCCGTCAATGGAGATCACGTCATCGTCGTCGCTGTTACTTGTGTCGAGATCGGTGAAGGAGAAATCCCGGTCTCTTTTATAACGGTACTCAGACGATGGTGGGTCGACGGCGACATGAGGCGGTTGGTTTGCGTTGGAAGAGAAGGCCAGTAGCAACAACGCGGCTTCAGCATCATCGCCAAAACGTGACGACCCGTCGACGTGCTCGTTCTCAGCGACGAGAGACTGGTGGTGGCGGTGATATATGGTGGAGGAGGAGGTATCGGAGTTTGGTGGTGGTGGATACCGGAAGGAGACGCGTTGTTGTTGGTGATTTCCGTAATGCTGTTGTTCGTTTTGTTGGTGTTGAGGGGTGGTGCCCGTTCCGCTCGCCTGTCGGAAGGAGTCCATCGCGAAAGGCCACGTACGGGGTTGGTTTGTGTTGGGGAAAGGGTTCTTACGTGGATCCGCAGTGACGGTGGAGGTTGTTCGCGAGGAGAAGAAGAAGCACGGGTGAAGAGGGGTGAGACCCTAAACCCATGCCACACGGCGACATGGTTTTTCTTCGAAAGCTGAGGAGATAAAAATAAGATGGAGTTGTAGCGGGAGTATGTGTCTAAAAGGAGGAGTAGTGTCTTCCGGAGATTGAAAAGGGGGGTTCCTGATCGTGAGTTTGGGTGCGTTAAAGGAGCGGAGATTCAAAAATTACCAGGTGAAGATCAGACTTGGGTGGTGCAAAAGTTTTGTGTAAAACTTCAGAACGCTCACAGCTGGAACCCTTGTGTTGGAGGATGAGGCGGGCGATCGAAACTAACGAGATACACGTTGTTTTTCGGTTCTTCAAACAGTTAAAAAGGATGAACCATGTGGAAAAAGTAGGAAATCATTTAGAATCAACTAGTCAACACACCTGCCAGACCTCCAGCGTGGATGGGTGAGAGAACAACAATATGTTGAAGACACGGGATACATATCGCTTCTGCAAGTGTCCCAGCAGACTTGGTTGCTTTGCGTCTCAGTCGACCACCGCCTCCTCTGTCCACATGTTTTCGCAGGAGTGTTGAAAAGCCGTGCCATATCGTCGCCCCACTACACTACCACATATCCCTTTCAGGGAAGGGCAAAACTACGTATAGTGTGACGATTCATAGACAGTGTGTGGATGGAAGTCAAGTTCATGGATGAGACTAACAAGGAGTGAGCTCAACCAACGTCCTTCGAGTTTATATGATACCGACAACGTGCTCTAATGAGATCGGGTGTGCTTACAAAGACGGAAGCAGAGATATTGCAAAGTGACGTCTCAGTGAGACGGGCTGCCCGACAATCCGATCAGTCATTTGGTCAGTTTGCAATAAGTCTCCTCCTTCTTCCGCGCACATGTTCTCTGTCGCATCGTTAACGGTTCCTGTTCGCGGTTTGTGTGTTGGTTCGTTGAAATTTACATGGGCAGTATGGGCGGAGGTGAGAATGCCACAATGGCAGGTCATTGCGTCGGCAAGGTGGAAAAGTCGCACACACAGCGGTTTGTGGTACGTCAGTCAAGTGGGGAGAGTTTGGGAGAGACTGCAGGAAGGATGGGGACGCCATGGTGATCTCAAATGCGCGATACGACAAAGGACTTTGAGGGCCAAGTCTGTTGGCCAGAATCCTGCTAGGTTGGAATGCCTGTCTCTGCCGCGCCGGAAAGGGGTGAGCTTCGGGCGAGCTACGTCCCGAACTCACATTACCACCACATCCATATCTGCCCGTCTTTGAAGAGTCCCGGTTCCAAAGAGGTGAACCGCCTGAAGTCTATGAGTCCCTCTGCTACCTTGAACGTGTTGGTGGAAGTACGCTCCGAAATTCCCACCGCCTGGCAAGTCAATTAACTATTTGCCCACTCTTTTTGTCTGGGTTTTTTGGTTTGAGTTGGTTGAAGTGGTTGTTCTCTCCTGGATTCTCCCCGACTCTCGTCTCTTCAAGTGGTTGAATACGGCTCGATCGTCGCCCGAGGTCTCTCCAAGTTCGCTTCTCCCTCCCTATTCGCAGTCCCATTTCGTTTTAATGGTGAGGGATGGTGAGGTTGGGTTGGAGTAGTGAGGTTGGGTTGGGTTGGGGAGCTTGGTATGGATGTGCAGAGGGGAGCACGGCCGGTGCTTTTGGACGTGATTGTGGCCGTCGGAAGGGTCTCGGAAGGAATGGCTGCTGTCGTGTTCGTTGGGGATTCGACGGAAACCGAACCCAAGTCATCGCAACCGATAGTGGAAAACTGGTCAAAGGACAGTCAAAGAGTGCCCATCAGTCACTGTGCATTCGAGATTCAACCTTTCGGGGTATCCCAACGCTGTCGAGTTCAGCTCAGCTCTCGCAGGATTATCTTCAAGATATCCTTCCGTTGTACTTCCGTTGCAGCGGTTCTGTATTAAACTCGGCGCCAGAAAAACGCATTTCGAAAAAAGAAACTCTCAAAACCACCTTCTCACGTGCATTCTTATCGATGCTGACCCAGATGCTGACCGCTGAATTATGTGCAAAATGTAGCGTGAAGGTCTGTCTATGTACTTGCAGCGTGAGTGATGTGGTTAACAGGTACCCGCCCCCCTTCTAATATGTCATGGTTTCGAGCGCCTTCCTAGCTCACCTTTCCCTTTTTGACAAGAAGCTCTTAGACAGACAGCGAAGTTCCTTTAGGAAAACGAAGACAGTGGCACCGAGCAGTCCCGCTAACGTCTGGCTATGAGACCATCAAAGGAACATGATATAGTTATCAAATACATGCCACTTCTATTTACATTTTTCAGCTTCGCGCGACTGGACCGTTTGTTGCTTCAACGACAAAGATTCCTGTTTCGGTGTTTTCCAAAGTCACCATATTTTGGCATGTATTTATTGTGTGCTGGTGTGCCTGCGAACCAGCCTGCGAACCGGCGTGTGAACGCTCAACACACATCCTCGGGTTCAGGGCATGAAGGACCTTCCAACTTCCGTACCATGAATAAGCTCTAGTCAAGTTGGTTGTTTAGATGAGTTGGTTATTACTCCAGCTTTTCAAACACGGAGAAGGGGGAATCGAGTTTTTTGAGTGCGAGTTAGAGGACCGGGTTGGAATCATAACGTTTTATGTGAAACATTTTGAGAGGTACCTGACATCCCAACACACTATTCAAACGTCGGTTCTTCTTGTGATCTGACGGTTCTCTGGGTACTTTTTTTAGATCCAACTCGCATTCCTGGTATAGCCTCGCGATCGACGATCCCTTCACTCTGAGCCAGCTTCATTTCACAAGGGAGGACCCCAACGTCGTTTCCAGTTGAATATACCGAGCATTCCTCCAGTGCATGACCAAAAGGTTCAAAACCCTCGTCATGGAAGCTTCCGTTGTCATGCGCTTGTAGTTTGGAGCGATATAGGTGTTTGGACGCTGTGAATTTGGTGGATGGTAAAGAGAAACAAGAAGCGTTGTCAGCTGAAGTTGATGCAGATCTTGGGTTTATCCAGATTTTCACGTAACAGGGCGTCTACGAAGCATACACCGAGTCTCAGTGTATGAAGACGCGTCCGCCTTTCTCTTTCGGCTACCAGAAATGAAATACTTCACCACAACTGCATCATAGACGTGTATGTGAAGACTTACCCTTTATCGCATCATAATCCGCTTGAAGTGGTGCATATCTGTTCTTTGTTGATTCCAATCCTTCCGCGGCGATTGAGTTCGTTTTCTTTAGCTGCTCGCAAACAGGATTCGGGAGGATCAAACCAAACCAAACAGGGGACCAGCAAGCAGTAAGTACATTAAAGTACGTATACGTAAGACTCTTCCCCACCAAACCTCGAAAATCGACGCATTCCCCCATTTATTCCCCCAAATGCAAATGCATGAACGGAAACCACTTTTCATACGATACTCACCTCTTCAACCCTCCCCTCCAACAACTTGGCATGTTCCCTCAATCCCTCGATTTCGGTTCCGCGGTTGTCAATCTCGACAATCTGAAGGTGCCGTTCTCGGAGCCTATTCTCCAAAAGGGCCTCAACGGTTTCGGTATATCGCTTCAGGTTCAACCTCATGTCCACTAAGAGGGAAGGTACCTTGCGATCGTTCGTTCCCAACGTTTTTGAAACGATACGATGTTTTTGCGGCTTGATGTCGTTTAGGTGTAGAAGGCGTTCAATGTCGCCGATGTAGCGCCTTATGTTTGAGAATGAAGTGTGAGTAGTTTTGTGATGGTTGGTTTGCGGGTTGGGGTCGAGGTGGTGGATTCCTAAAAGAGCTGTAACGTCGTCGATGTACCGCCTCATGTCCGAAAAGGTAGCGGTCCTAGGATCGTCCGCCTCAGAGATATCGCGGCTACCATGTTCAGCATGCTTCGACTGCTTTAGAAGTGGAAACGAGTGGGGAAGGCTCGGCGGTCGGACTTTAACAATGCGTTGGTACCGATGGTCTTGCGAGCGATACGATAATCACTGGATGCGGTTGAGTTGTGGTATTTGCGCTGGATATGGTTGGGTTCTTCCAGCCGGGGCGACTCATCATCTTGAGGTCTTCCGAGCATGATGGGTGAAGGAGCACTGCCAGATGAAGCACGCCGAGAGGGGGTGGTTCAGCGTTTGGAGATAGGTTTTACGGAGGTAGAGTTGGGTGGTGATTTGGCAGATTCGAGGAGCAGGGGTTCGTTTGTAGCGGTGAACTCTTTGACGAATTTCCACGCTAGTTGACACATCGCGATGGGGCTTGGAAGGGAACAGCGACGCCTCGGTGGGTGCTGGTGTTATGGAAAATGGCAACGATTGTGGTAATGGCGCCATCAGTGAGCGTCCAGAAGTCGTTGACATGAACGGTGCAGACCTTACGGCAACCATAGCAACAAATGCTCGATCTTTCGGAACAACAGAAGAGAGGACTCTGCGACTCCGGACCTAGTCTCCCAACCCCGCAATCCCGATCTGAGATACCAAACATCCGATCCACTGTCTCGTCCGGCAACTCAGGCTGCTATTCATACAATTGGGTGTCAAGCCCGAGGTCCTTTTGCAAAGATTAGCTGTCGCGCAGGCAGATGATCGCGAAAATAATCGAGTCGACATAAGACACAGACGATTCTGTCTCGGTACTCGGACATGGATGGCCGTCGTTTTGGTCCTGATGCTGTTGCTGCTGACATCAATGACGTCGATGGTATTGGGTGGGGCCGGGAGGATTATTCGTGAGGGCGCCGAATGCCCCAGAAGTTGTGGGTCTGCACTTTGTGCAGCCGACGCTCCACCAAGAACAACAACAAGAAGAAGTAGGGCAGGGATGTTTGTTGTTGCTGGAAAGATGGGATGGCGATGGCGTCTGGGTGGGGCGGTTTAAGTGTGACAACGAGAGTGAGGAGGTGGAGGTGGTGGCAGAGGGTTTTTAGGGTTGTTGAAGGGGACGGATTGTTCGGCTGTGTGGTTTGAGGGGTGGGGTGACTTCGATGTTGGTAGCGGGAAAGGAAACAAAAACAACAGGTATGTTGAGGTCATTGAAGCGGGATGGGACCCGAGCAGCGTGGTGATGCATGGAGGAGCGGATGATGCTTGGGGAAACTACGCACTCTGAAAAATAGCTCACGCTCCGGCATAAAGAACACCAACAACAAGAAAAAGGGCATGGGTGTCGGTTGCTTGAACGTTGAGATGGCGGCAGTGTTGTTAGGGTTGTTCCGAAAAGGGACAATGACTAATATTTTGGTTTTTTGATGTTTTGTGGTGTGGGAAACGACGAAAGGTTTTGGG
>JADGJF010001166.1:0-11196 GCA_027596845.1 Quaeritorhiza haematococci
ACATTTTTTGTTTCGTGGGCTGGTTCTTTTGTTTATATTATAAAGCCCATTAAAAACCGCGTCAACAAACATCCCAACAAACTCCTAAAACACACCACTCCCCCCAACCTTAACCAAACACTTCCAAACCCCCATGAGCGCCTCCAACCCCGCCCCCGCACTCACAAGATGCGGACTGTCCACCACCAATCTAACCACATGCGGCAACACAACCTCTTCCCGAATCTGGTTAAGCACCTCCTTAGTTCCCGCCGTAACAAGCACCACACAGAGCAAGTTCATAGCAAGCGGGAGGATATGCAAGTCCGAATCAACGAGCATGGGCCGGAGTTCAGAGACGATGGCGGAGTAGTGTTCGGGTGGGATGTGGTTCCCGTGGGCTGCGCCGCCGTAGTGACGGATTAGGGTTTCGAGGCATTGGAGGGAGGCCACGCGGAGTTGGCGATGGGATTTGCGGAGGTAGGAGGCGACTTCGGGGATGACTTCCGGGAGAAGAGGGACGAGATCGACTGCGGGTGGGGTGATGGTGAGTAAGGGGCTTTCGGCAACAGTGCGAATAACACGTGTGGTTGTCAGACGGGTAAGTTCGTTCTTCAAGCGGTCGATGAGGAGTGGCAAAACAGTTCCTTGCACCTCGTCCTGGGGAAGGAGATCTCCAGTCTGGTACAAAAGAGTTCCCAAGGCAATGATAGACCGCTCCTTTACTTCCAAATCCACATCAGTCGTGCTGAGACGGTCAAGCACCGTACGGTAGATCTGCGAGATGTAGTCGGCATGCGTCGGGGCGGGAAGCGCGGGGACCGAGAACGTTGTACCCTGAGCGGGTTTGACGGACGGGAACGGTCTGATCACCCTCACGAGCTCAACAGCGACCAAAAGAGCTTCAGACGTAATCTTGTAGAACTTGTCGCTGCAAGCCGCAACAACAGGTGGGACCAAGCGAGGCAAATGCTTGTGGAACACTTCCGGAGCGTGCGTGACAAACACGCCGCGAAGGAACTCGAGGGTCTCAATCTTCAGGTTGGAGTTCGTGGTGCTTGTTCCTCCTACAGCAGAACGGGTCCCGGAAGCGGACCCGGGAGCGCTGCCACCGGTCGTGGAAAGAGAGGATTCAATAGCGGGGATGAACAAGCCGATTTGTGCGTCGAGGCCACCTTGGAGGACCATGACGAGTTCACGAAGAAGAGTGAACCCGGTTTGGCGTGTTGCGATGGACTTCCCGCTAAGCTGCTTCGCGAGGGCCTTGCTCAACCTGGGCACTTGGTTCCTGAGAAGTTCCCGGTATCTACAAGGAGCGGGAGATAAGTACAGATGATCAAGGTCAATGCCTCAACAGGATACTAGAACAAGAACCACAAAGTAAAGCATTTCGAAGCAACAAAGCAAAAATAAAGAAAAGACCCAAATGCATCATACATACCCAGCACCAGCACCTCTCCCTCCGGCTCGTCCAGCAGTCGCTCCCGTCTGCCTCACCAACACCACAAACGTGTTGAAAACATCGACCCTCACACTCTCCTCCCGTTCCTTAAACCTCCCAATCAGCACCGGAGCCACAGTCTTATAGACCTCCCCCAACAACTCTGACCTCGTTCCAATAATGCTCGCCAACAATTTCGAGCTAGCACGACGAACTTTCCATGACACGTCGTCATCGTCAGAGTAGTCCACCTCATCGTCGTCTTCTTCCTCTTCGTCCTCTTCATCAGCATCGGCGTCGTCGTCGTCGTCGTCGCCGCCTTTGGGGGAGCCGTCAACGTCCATGTCGTCTTCGTCGTCTTCGCCGTCGTCGTAGTTGGGGTCGTATTTGATGTGTTGGAGGGCGAGGGCGATGACGGATTGTATGTGTGGGGTGATCTCGGTGGGGCATCTGAGGACAAACGATTCTAGGCACTACAAGGGGGACACAGATCATGAGGATAAGATTAGGGAGGGTGATGTAAAAGAAAGAGTGAAGAAGGCTGGCCGAAAACACGTCAAGAGATTTCGCTTGTGTTTACCTGCAGGCAGTTTTCCATGAGTTCATCATCCTCGAAACTGGCGTACTTGAGAACCAGTGGTAGCAATTCGGTGAGGTATTGGCCCAAGCGATGAGAGCTGTACCGACTGTTTTGGTTTGCGGACAAAAACGAAGTGAGAATTTCAATGGGGGGCAGAGAGGGGGAAACCAGAATCCACACACAATTTCCTCTCATCCACGCAATACCATAATTCTTCCTCCATACCTCAAAGAAGCCACACAACCGATCAAAGTTCTCAACTTCTCATAGTCCTTCGACTGCTCCTTCTCCTTCATCTCTACAATCACCTTCTTCACCAACTCCCCAAACAAATCATCCGGAGTGTTGGTCACCAAGTTACCAATGGCAATGGTCGTCCTCTTCCTCACAGCCGCACGAGAATGATTCAACAACGGCAACAAAGTATTTTGAATTGATTTCTGCAACTCCAAGGCACCGGATGCAGCAACCGCCGCCGCCGCCGCTGCCGACCCACCAACAGCACCTGGGGGTGCCGCACCCGTCGCACTCCCCGTCGGAGAAAGAAGGTGCCCGAACCGTCCCAAAACTTCCGACAAGATATCAATCGTATCCATCTGAATATCCTGGGTGTTGTTGAGCTGATGAATCAATTTCGGGACGAGGCGTTTGACAATGTTGCCTGCAATAGTAGCGTGGGGTGGGATCTCGACGATGACGGTTTTTAGACCGATGGAGGCGATGTCGCGGAGTTCTTCACGTTTTTGCCCCAGGAGATTGCAGAGTTGGTCGACGATTTCTTGGAGTTGGGGTTCGTGGACTTTCTTGACTAGGGGGGCCAAACTGAGAATAAAAAAATACCGAACACTTTAGCATAACATCACCTCAAACACCCTAAATCTAGCAGCTTCCCACACGAGACTGTCGGCCCCCCTTTTCCCTTCCCCCAAACGAACCCTTTTTCGTCTCACGACTCCAAACTCGAAACCCCCTCCCCACACTCAACTCACCACTTCACCGCCAAATTCTGTACCTCCCCATTCTTATCATCCAACAACCTAATGATAGCCGCAACAATTTTCCGTTCCGTAATGTCCTCAAGGTTGAAATTCTCCTTTTGGAGTTCGTTCATTAAATCATTTGTGGCCATGTACCGGAAGTCGGAGTCGTTGGAGGTCATCTTTGGGTGTTAAAACGGATATTTCAGGAAGCGGGGGCTCTGTCAGCAATCTCTAGGTTGACAATTATATGAATAGAACCTTTAACGCAGTGCATATTCTGCAATGAATGGATGCATACCTTTTCCAACAACGCCGCTACCATGTACGCTGAGCTGGACATGTTGGGCAGTTGCTTTGCTTAGTGCCTGCGTCAATGCAAATGTGGATCAGGAGACCTTTAGAGACATAAAATCGCCGGTGGAGTCCGATTTCAATCGGAACCCAAGCAATTGATTACGGATTACATACGGGACTAATGATAAACCGACTTACTCGGGGATGGGTCGAGTTACTGGCAAGTACGAACCAAGAAATAAGCATAAAAGGTGTCTTTGGGAAGATGAAAACCGGTGTCATTTTAGCAAAGGCACCACCAAATTCAGACGTTCATTAATGAGCACAATACAACGCAAAGGTAGTAGTAGAGGCAAACAACCCCCTTTTGGCTCTAAGTCTGTCCTTTCACGGTCACATTCATGTCCAACTCATTCCTTTCCCCCTTGCTCTTCGCAGCCTGGCCAAAGTACCTTCTCAAATCTTTTGGAGATCCTAATCTCTCTCTCGCGTTCCCGGCCAGGAATCGGGATCCAACCAGGGTTCGTCTACGCGCGCGCAACTAGGTGGAAAATCGCGCCAGTCAGGGACGGTTGTGAGGTTCGTTTGAATGATTTCAAAAGTGAAGCGACCTTGCAAGTGTCGGACAAAAGGACAAGGGTGTGGAACAAGGGTCGCAACACAATGAGAGGGACAGCAGAGCGCTGAGAGCGGGACAGGGACATACCTAGGGGACATGGGGGCGATGGATGAGGGAGCAATAAAAACGCCCCACTGTGGAGGAGAGCGGATGAGGGGGGTCACTTTGTATTGGACATTGTTGACGAGCAAATCTGTGTGGAAGGCCGGCGGGGTTGAGGAAATTGGTCAGACAAGGGGAGGCGGGGGTTTGTGATCTTGGTCAACCATGAACCGCGGTCTGCAGAGCTTTTTGACAGTGACCGACGCAAGATCGACAAAGAAGAATATATCACAGGCTTTCGAAGGAAGAAACTCAATGCGTTGCCATTCAGTCGCCCAGCCGAAGCGACGTCGAAGTGGAGTGAATGACATAGGGGAAACACTTTGTGTCTGTTGATATCTTTCCAGAGATGCGAGTCATGTTTTCAATCCCTAAACGTTAAGCATACAATACGATGTTCGGTCACTCAAGAAATGAACCTTCGAACTTTCCCAGCTCGTAGTTTTTCATCTTGAGCACACTTATAACTCCGTCTAAAGAAAGGATTGCACATTGATGGTCATATGTTCGAAATGTTAATCGGAAATCCTGGTGATTCTCTTAATCTTCTGACTCCTTTTACGGTTGACGACTTGCGCTCTTTGATCGCATGTGTATTGACCCACTCTCATCACATCTCCTGGTGTTTTCACCATTGATGCGAACGATCAACACCCGTCCTTGATAGACTGGCAGACAAAAATGATCCCTCACTCCATGGCGCCGACGCTCCCCCATCTGTCGTGCTAGAAACATTGGCAGCATTCCCCAACGATTTACGCACCGACGCTCTTTGCCCAACCTGCTCCCTTTTCTCTTGAACAATCTCATCCAACAAATCAATCACCGCGTACGTCCTCAAGCTGTACATGATTGATTTTAAAATAAGCATAGGAAGCACTGTCTCGTTCCTGTGAATGTTGGCCATGACCACGATGGCGATGTTGAGGATCACAGTGCCAGCGAGGACGCGCATCGCGATTTCGTGTTGTTCGTTTGAGCGGTTCTTACGGTGCAATGCCTCGTTTGCCATGGCGTTCATGCGGAGACGGTAGATAAGCATACCGTTGATAAGGAGGTCGGCGATAAGTTCGCAGACCAGGACAGCAGTTTGAAATTTGTCGAAAATGGGCCAGATGGAGGGGACAATGGATCCGTAGGCGTAGAGGATTGCGTCCGGGATTTGGATGAGGAGGAGGAGCCAGGGGAGGCTGAGGATTGTTTTGTCGAGAAACGTGGTGGATGTGCCTTTGAAGATTTTGTAGCGGTTCACTTGGAGGTGAAGTGTCGTTTGCACCATGACGAGCCAGTGACTCCCGATGAGGATTGGGAGGGCTTTTGAGGTCGGAGACCGATAATAGAAAGAGGGCAAGAAGCAAATGTGTCAGCGAGAAAACAGAAACGAAAAGACAGCCGCGTGCATCATCCATTTGAAACATCGGTTTTCAGCCAAACCCTTACCTTTGTGATCCACCTCGTCTCCATAAAAGAAATCAAACAACTTCATAAGCGGCTCATTGAAACACACATAGCAATTGATCATCAAAATCGCAAACATCAGCGATTTCTTGTTCACAAACAAGGACCACGTCCTGATAATATTCGTGAAGACGATGCTGAAGGTTATGCCCCACAGAATACTGCAGGCGAGGGCAATTGGAATGTCTTGGGTGATGGCCATCGTTACGGGAAGGTGGGAATATCGCTGATGGCGAGTACTGTGTTTTCTGGCTGGGGATCGGTTCTGAATGATGACAGAAAAGCTTGCAAACTCACTGCACATCCATCAAGAAGACGTCTGATACCTTACCACAACAACTCAAAAGAAGCAAGAATCTCCCAAATACGAAACATTATTGACACACATTCCTGTGTTTTACCAAGACGATACAAAACTCTTTTCTTGGTCGTTGCAAACCCAATATTTGAGAGCCAAACCGTGGCATAGCTGAGTAATTTACGTTTCGGTGTTTGTTTGCGTTTGAGCTGATAAGTTATAACTACCTAAATACCCAAAAGATCCCATACGTACACGAACCAATCAGTTAGATGGGGTTGGCCTTCTTCTTTTTGTGGTGCGGTAGAATTTCGAGAAAACAGGCATTTCTCCGATCGCAATTCCAATCGGACTTCGAAGGCGAGAGACCGAGAGAGGGCAGAAGGGGGAGGAGCGTTTTCTTTTCCAATGTACGAAAAGAAGAAAACCAAATATTTCTGATTGATTGGTTCGCGCGGGTAAGAATGTCAGCCAATCTGGCGTGTAACGACCTCACGGCTAAATGAGGTGTATCTTCAGAAATGATCTCGCCAGGCTGTTGCATGGGAGCTTTCCTTTGGAGAGTGTAAACGAGACGGACAAAGATCCTAACGTTTTCGTTCCAGCACAGAGAGAAAAACAAATTTCCGATGAGAACAGACAAAGAGCGTGGTGATTGACTCGAGACGAAGAGACTGGTAAAACGACATGGGAGGGGGTGGATGAGATGATCATGGTGAACAAAGTGGCCGTCAAAAAGGGTAGCGAGCACCCATTGAAGCCAACGACAAGTTAACAAGAGGACCAAGATTGATAGAGATACCTTCTCTTCTGAGATCTCGATCTTCCCGAGCACCTTTGAAGCAAGTTTCGCGTCCCCACTCACCTTCACCTTGAAGTTCACCTTCTCGCGATCGTGCTCATCCACTTCCAGCACCTCCTTCACGTCCACACCGCCCTTACCACCTTCCCGAACACCCTCAGACCAACGTTCACATCGCTATGCATCTTCACCTTCTCCTCCTAACGCTCCTCCATACCGACTACAAGACACGCCACCTCCAAGACCTCCTTCGCATCCGCACCGCTCCTTGCAACCCCTTCCCCAACCTACAGTTTGGATGACTTGACGCGCATCCCCACCTGCATTCACCTTCTCTTCCTCCGAGTCGCCCTCATCATCCCACGACAACCCAAAGTGGATGTGTTTCTGATTCTAAACGCTGAGACGCACAGATACGCATATCCCCCGCATTTTCGGTGAAGAATTCATAACCGATTATTGGATCTCGAGAAATTCACCAGCGCCAAACCCAAGATTTTGAATCATGACCAACTTGAAATGTGCGAGGTTTTCTCGGACCGGGAATCATCAAAAGAGAAACGAGTTTGAAAGTTAATCGTAAACGACGACAAGAAAAAAAATCTTCACTCCGGCCTTCAGTAATTTGTATTTCTTGTTGAATACTTGTATCCCTGTTTCCGATAAAGAAAAAAAAAGGTTTTACGCTTAGTTCTGACATGACATATTCATGTAAAAGAGACGTAAAGCAGACGTAATGATTGGTTGAGCTTCGAATCCCGTCAGTGCTTACAAGTTCGGATATTCGGCTCTCTGCAGACCTGTGCTGAAACACGAAACAGAAGCCGTCAAACAAGCACGGCGGCGGTAGGCCCCTCGGTGTCAACAAGCTTGCGAAAATTTGTTATATATCTGAGAACAAGTGACCACTGGAGATACATTCATTCTGCGTCTCTACAGCTAGCTGTGGAACATGCTTTGACAAAATATCGTCCAGTAGATTGAAGAAGTTCCGTGAACACAAAGAAACAAAATCATGGCGATTGTCTCAATCCTTGTTTGGCTATACTCCTGATTCTTTCCTCTTTTTTGGTTTCTAAATCAATCGGTAGATCCCTTGAAAAAATTCCAGAGTACCGTCAAGAAGAGATTACACCTATCCTTCTCGAAGCTCTATCGCAGAAGAAAGGGAAAGGTAAATATTCAAACGGACTGACTGGTCGTCGATTGGTCCGTTCTTAGATTTCGTGTGTACAGCAAGGTAATTCTGAAGAAGATTGCTATCAACAGAACCGAGTGCCCAAGGTAGCCAGTCTCTTTGGATGGATGACCGTGGATTTTTGAACAAATATTTCTTTTCTGGTCATGACATGTCCAATCACCAAGTGATTATAGAAAATCCATGCGTTCTACCAAGCTTACAGGTGCAACGGAAAATTCACGGAAAGAACAAGAAGGACGGGATTGAAGGTCTAGAGGGTTTTCGGGTAAACGCGTTGATCTAATTGTGATCTAATTTTTTTAGAAGACTGAGAGGGGGGGGTGTTTGTATTGAAGGGGGGAAGGTTCTTGCGTCTTCTTGGCGGCACAATAGAACGAGAAGAGACTTGCACTGCTTTTTCGTTCTTTTCCTTCATAAACTACTAAATCTGATAAAAAATACAAACCTTCCAACCCCTTTCGAAGCGTTTTGCCACAATACAACTGTCTCCTTCCCACTTCTCCAACAAAACGTCTACTCGACCTCGACCACCGTCCTCAAGCTCCACCAACACACAAACCCCCCATAACAACGTCACAATCACATAGTATTATTACCATACCATAATCCCTCACCTTCCCAACGTCAAAGACAACTCGATGGCAATCACGCAACAAATCTCCATCGTTCTCGCCTGTGGTATTCTGTGGGGCATAACCTTCAGCATCGTCTTCACGAATGTTATCAGAACGTGGTCCTTGTTTGTGAACAAGAAATCGTTGATGTTTGCGATTTTGCTGATTAATTGCTATGTGTGTTTCAATGAGCCGCTTATGAAGTTGTTTGATTTCTTTTATGAAGACGAGGTGGATCATAAAGGTAAGGGTTTGGCTGCAGCCCGAGGTTTCAACTTGATTATCGTGACAAAGTCGTCTACGCGGCTTTTCTTTCCTCTTGTGTTGTATAGTATGCGCTGACACATTTGCTTCATGCTCTCTTTCTGCTCTCGGTCTCCGACCTCAAAGCTCTCCCAATCCTCATCGGGAGTCATTGGCTCGTCATGGTGCAAACAACCCTTCACCTCCAAGTAAACCGCTACAAAATCCTCAAAGGCACCTCCAACAACCTCCTCGACAAAACAATCCTCACCCTCCCCTGGCTCCTCCTCCTCATCCAAATCCCGGACGCAATCCTCTACGCCTACGGATCCATTGTCCCCTCCGTGTGGTCCATTTTCGAGAAATTCCAGACCGCCGTCCTCGTCTGTGAGCTTATTGCTGACCTCCTCATCAATGGTATGCTTATTTACCGCCTCAACATGAACGCCAAAGCCCGGACGAGCGGAAACAACCATGAACAAGCCGGCATGATTCTCACCGGCACTGTCTTCCTCAATATCGCCATTGTGGTTATGGCCAACATTCCCAAGAACGAGACGGTGCTTACGATGCTCATCTTGAAGTCGATCATGTATAGTTTGAGGACGTACGCGGTGATTGATTTGCTGGATGAGATTGTGCAGGAGAAGAAGATGTTGAGATCGGGGCAGATGAGAAGTGGGGAGCGGAAATCTGGGTCGAACATTGGGAAGAAAGAGACTTTCAATGAGGGGAGTGTGACGGGGACGATGAGAAGGAATGCTGACGAATATTCTGTTGATCAGGCGGCTGTTTGAGATGCGTATTTTCTCATTTCTTTCGTCTTTTTGAGAAGAAGAAGCGATACCGAGTGATATTTAGCGACTGCAAGAAGGTTTTGTATGTGCATCAGTCGATTTTAACGAAATTTTATCCCATGGCCAATGACGGATATCATGTCCTCTGTGAATTATGCAAGTTATCCACTCCTCAGGTTGAGCTGCGCCAAACTGCCTCAATATGAATCTTCGAATCCTTTTATTCCGATCCAATTTGGAAACTTTCAATCTCCACCAGCCACCTCCAATCAACAGCAATCTCAATTGCAAAACAATACCGGGCCTTCGATCGAGAGGCATGTGTTGGTTGGGTTCTGGACACACATACCAGCATCACCTCTCCAGCTCCTTCACCTCTCCTCCGAGGCCTTCTCCACCGTCGACTCCCAATTCCCCCCCATCTCCCCACTCTCAACCACTCCCTCAACGCCGATTCCAGCTTTGCTGTTTCATGCTGTTGCAGTTGCGACGTATTCTGTAAAACGCAATGTATCACTTGGCCCCTCCTCAACATCCACGTATGCTTCTCGTTTGTACCGGACAGCGACACATACAAGCATCACCAACTTCTCGCCCCTCCGAAGTCCATGGCCCATGTTGACCATCACGACTTTCCGGATCTCACCATTAAAGGCCCGGTCCCTGTTAAGCTTACGCCGCCATGCTCACGTCGCCAACTCGCCTCCTGACCCCCCTTTTTGGTGACACGCTTCAGCACACTATCCTTGACGTTGTTTACATCCATCCACTCCACCCGATTTCTCCCCTTCTGGCTGGCTCTTCTTCAGTGAGCACCCTCCATCCTATGTCATGGCCGTCAACACGCCGACAATGAAAACATCATACATGCTTTAGGAAAATCACGAGTACGGAGCTGCAGCACTGTGAATTCTGACAGCGGTAAATGAGTATGACAGCCATAAGATCAATTTTCATGGTTGAAGTGTATAAAAATACATACTACTCATTTCCCGTATCACAAAGTCTGATGAATCAGCGGGAAAAGTGAGCAAGTTCCCAAATGTAGCAAGTTCAGGCTATCCACGTTTTATGGTGGTTTGCCGATACGGAAAGTAATGCAGAATCACATGTCAACAAATAGGAGCGATACTTAGCAGATCTTGATTAATCCTCTTTTGGAATAGAGGTGCGCCTCTAGACCCTTAGGCTTCCTACGTATCTGTCTAAGGCAGGATCAAGAGGCAACGACGTAGTTCTATCTCATCCATGCGGAGAATGCTATCTAAGCTAAACTATACTCGGGTATTAATATGCACGATCTCCTATTGTCCATCCAGCCCATTCTCCCGAGTCTCCCTTGTCCCATTCCAACAATACAAGTCCATTACCACCGTTGTCGTAGAGTCCAAGTCTGACGCCACCTATTGTCAGCACAATGGGACAATATGCCCACGTCTGGCAACAATAGCAGCCTTTGTCGCGGAAGTGGGTAGACGCCACATTCCTGAAACTCCCCCGTAGCCACTTACGCAGTATGGGCGGAGGAACTTGAAGTTCTTAAGGCTCTCGACGTGAAGGCGTGACCGTAGCTTGTGGAAGGCTTGGAGAGGGTAGCGAACGACCACTACGCCATCCCGGATTACGATGACTCGGCGGACGGACTTGACCGCGACGGCAACTTTGATCAACCTAATCAGGTCATCATCATTTCCACTCATTCCTCCACTCCCCCCTCAAGACCTCCCAAGACCTCCCAAGACCTCCCAAGACCTCCCCCTTCTCCCACACACCACCCCCGCCTCGCAT
>JADGJF010001167.1:0-11191 GCA_027596845.1 Quaeritorhiza haematococci
GGGTGACCGGGGGACTCGACTCAGGAGATCTTGAGAGATCTTGGGAAAAGAAAGTGTTGCGTTATTAAGTTGAAGTGCAACAGTGTATGAAAAGAAACTAGAGGTGAATTTTTAGAAATATACGACTTTCGGGGTTTTACTGACAAAAACGGAAGATTGTAGCTTTCGAGAAATTTGGTATGAGGTTGGAATATCTTGGAATAGGTAGGGGTTGGTTTCCCTTTTGTGGGTGGAAGATTCTTAACCGATTTTCAAATTGGCCAGAATCTGTTGAAGGAGGGCGAATGGGGGCCCCCCGTTGCTGTTTGCTCCAAGTAATGTTGGTGTGAAAAGGAAATCGAATACATTTTCCGAATTTCTCAAAAGGAACCCGCCACTTCCTTTCTGAGAAGTCAATCCGAATCCAAACAAGAAACAACATGGGGAAAGCAGGAGCCACTTCTTTTTATCTCGATTCTTAATTTATTTTTTATATACGACTGCCTAAGAACGCACAAACTTCATGGGTCATTTTGTACATGATACAAAGCGGAAAAGATAAACACAAGTGACCAGCACTTCTCATAATTTACAATCTGTCTACAAAAACACTAATTTACATCTTACAACCAAACTATCAGCCCTTCACTCTGCCCTTCACTGGTCGTTCTCGGCATCATCCGGGTTCCGAGTGTCATTGTCAACCTGCTCGACTTCAACGGGGGTCTTGCTGTCCGGGTTGGGTGAGTCGTCCGGGTTTGCGTTGGGGTCCCGGGACTCAGGTTCGGGAGCAGGTTCGGGAGCATCCTGGCGAGCACGAAGGACAACACGCCGGAGAAGGCTGTTCTTGCGGAGAGCAGCGGGAGATGCAGCGGTGGTGGAGGCGGCGGGGGCGACTGAAACTGTGCTGGTGGCATCACCTTTGTTCTTGTTGTTGGCGGCTTGTTCGGCGGCAGCGGGTTGAGCACCCTTGTTGTTGTCCTTGTTCTTCGCTGCTTCGGCGCCCTTGTTGTCCTTGTTCTTCGCTGCTTCGGCGCCCTTGTTGTCCTTGTTCTTTGCTGCTTCGGCGCCCTTGTTGTCCTTGTTGTTGTTGTTACCGCCCTTGTTCTTGTTGCCGGCTTTGATCTGGTTCGCCTGGTCTCGAGAAAGGAGCTGCTGGGCAGTCACACCGTCGGAGAAGGGGAAGAGAACGTTGGCAGCCTGCAAGTCGTTGCAAAGCTGGTCCATCTGCTGCTGGAACTGCGCGCGGATACCAGAGTAGTCGATGGGAAGGTAGGTGTTCTTGGTCTGGCGGCCGGCGTTGTTGTCGTTCAAATCAAAGACACCGTACTGTTCAGCTCCGACAGCGCGCTTGTTTATGGGGAAGAAGGCGGTCTGACCGGAGGCGAAAGCACGTTCCTGGGCTTGTTTCTGCGCTTCTTGTTCGCGTTCGAGAGCCTTGTCTCCGGCGGTAAGTTCGGAACGGGCCCTGCCTTCGACTTCCTTGATTGCGTTCTGGATCTGGTTGCGAAGATTCTTCTTCCTGTCGGCGAGATCGCGAGGGATGACTCCGAGTTGGCGCGCAGTGCGGCCAGTACCAACACACTTCTCCAATTCGAACCGGTCGGTGAGCTTCTGCGTCATCTGCTGCTGGCCACGGTACTGGTTGTAGTTGTCGTCGACCATGGCGTGATCGTAACCGTCTTGGAACATCTTGGCGGGTTGCATGGCAGCTTGGCGAGCCTGGATGGCTGGGGCGGCGCCTTCGAGGACGATGTCGGTACAGGCGGCGTAGTCACGGGGTTCGACAGAGTAGAAGTAGAATTGGAGGAGGCAGCCTTCGCCTGGTCCGCACGACGGGGCGTTCTGCGGGATTGTGATGTTGAAGGTTTCGCGACGGAAACCGCCACCGCAGTCGCGGGGGGTAGCGACGGGCATGGTTTGGTTGTTCTTCCACAAGTTGATTTCTAAATATTTCAAAGCAGCAACGAAAAGGTAAACAAATCAGTAAAATGGTCACAACCGCAAAACTTCGACAATGCGCGTTGAAACAAAAAATCAAGGATGGGCATGTTCACATACCACATTGACCGTCGTGGGGATTGTTGAAGCGCAAGACGTACTGCATGGTATCGCCGCGCTTCAAGCTGACGGGCTGGGCCATCGGGATGTTGCTCCTGCACGGCAACATGTCAAGAGGTTGCTCGTTGCCGCTGCGACGATCTTGCTGGTTGACGATGTTGGATTGGCGCATGTTCTCGTACTTTTGGTTGAATTGATTCTTGTAGTATACTTGGAGCTCTGTTGAATTGAACCAAAATACGATCAGTGATAAATTTTCGAAAAATAGGGATTTTGAAGGTTTGACAGGAGATTGTGAAAAACCGAACTCGAAGAGGTTGGAGTGTATGCTATACCTCTAATTTGCGGTTGGTAGACGCTGACATCGGCGACGGCCGCGGAGGGGAAGAGGGCGAGCGCCAACGCGATCAATTGGGCAGACGGGTTCGACCACATTTTTGTTTCTTTTTTTTCCGTCTTTGTGTATGTGGTTTAGTATATACAGCTGATCAACAGCAAAGAATGTACAGCGAAGTCGGGATGAGCTACAGGGTTTTTCGTTCGGCCCTTTATATCTAGGATCCTTCGCTGAGACTGCGTGGACTGCGTGGATGAAACCTCCGCCGTGAAAGCATCTTGTTTCGGCGCAACTGGTGCGGTTCATCTCTCAGGCTCGCTTTGGTCTCCGCAGGCGCAACGGGTGCCTGCTAATAGTTTCTCTCAGGTTCGATGAACCTCGTATGCGCTGTCACGGTTCTCAATGAACTTGTTGCGAGGTTGCGCCTGACCGTCGTGGTGACAAAGTAAGAAGGTATTTGGAGCGCAAGTCACAGGTCACACAGACGCGCGGCTTTGGTGCACAAAAAGTTGAGGTGCGACGTTCACGGTCAACAATTGCTAAGCCGCTGGAGCGCGACCATGAGTGAACCCTGAGCGCGCCTTTGAGTATACCGGGAAAATGTACACCATCGATTTGATCTTGTGGGTTGGTTGTCACGCACGGTATCACGCTGAAAGTTGCGATCGGAGACTGAAGATCGGCGCCGTTTCAAGCTCCGTCCGTCATTGATTCATACCCTGCGAAATCAGGCTAATTCATTGCCCTTTGACCGGCCCTTGTAGAGCTGCTTGTAGAGTTTGTAGCAGCAGGATGTCCGGTGTTCGCCAACACCACTAATTCATGGACATGAGTAGCAACTAGGTAACTTACTTGGTGTGTGGACAGGTGTGAGGGATGAGGGAAACCAAAGGCCTAAGCGGACCTTGTCCACAGCCAGGCGATAAGCAGGACTCCGCTCGTCTAATCATCGCCACATTTGGCAGCCTATTTGGTTACGAGAGTTGGTCGGCGGAATGTGCAGGAGAACCTGCAGCTGCGTGGTCCAAACATTGTCGTTTCTGTCTTTTATTCCGACAGGTAAACTCGGATCCCTCTTCCAAAGACTGAACTGCGAAGGCCTGACACCACTTCCCCCATCTATCTATCACCACTTCCCAGCACATGGATATATCCGACTATGCAGTGATGCGCATTTCCTAACCACGAGCAGTTGTTCGTCTTGTGCCATGAGTTCCTCAAAGCCTTGTGTGTGATGCGGTCTACAAAAGCTCTAAATCTTCTTTTCAGAATTTTTAGTTATTCTTTTTCTTTACTGTTTCGTGGTTTCACTATGTAATGTATATAAAGACGTAGAGACGTGAGACTGAACTGAGAATTTTGGAGAGCAGGTATCTAAGTCTCGCGTCTCTTTTCTTTTCGTCTCTACCAACCCATGCTTACAAGTCATTAAAAACTCGACCGCATCACTTTTATTATGAGTGAAGGAGGGAATAATAATAAACACTTGCAAGTGGAGGTGTCACCGCCTTACCTGTCCTTTGTCCGTCCGAGTCTCTCTTTCAACCCTACCAATGATGTTAATTTTCCGTTGACTTTCTTTCGAACTCAGACCCGATTCGAGGTTTATGTCTTCACGAACAATTGCAAGATCATAGGAGATTTCAGGTGAATTCGGTTGAATCGTGGTCTACTTCTCTAAGCTCACCAGAAGCCGTCAACATCAGCAGAACGCGATTGCGTCGTCAGTTACGTTCACTTTACCATTCCATGTTTGCAATTTGAACATGTACAAGTTATCAATTTTTTTTCTTGTGAACATCCTTTATTTATTTCGTTTACATGCATTAAACGCACAAAATTGATGCCATTTATAACGAAACAGAAGAGAAAAGGCGACAGAAAATGTCCAACACATCCCACGACCAATTTATTATTTACAGTATATCTACGGAACATCCAATGTCTACATGCCCATCCAGCTTCATATCACCGGCTTCCTTTTCATTCATCGTTACCAGCATCATCAGGGTTCCGAGTGTCATTATCAACCTGCTCGACTTCAACCGGAGTCTTGCTGTCCGGGTTGGGTGAGTCGTCTGGGTTTGCGTTGGGGTCCCGGGACTCAGGTTCGGGAGCAGGTTCGGGAGCATCCTGGCGAGCACGAAGGACAACACGCCTGAGGAGGCTGTTCTTGCGGAGAGCAGCGGGGGCAGCGGTAGGGGAAGGAGCGGCGGAAGTGGTGGTGGCACTGCCTTTATTGTTGTTTTTGTTTTGCGCGGCTTGTTCGGCACCTTTGTTGTTGTTGTTCTTGTTTTGCGCGGAGTTGTCTTTGTTCTTCGCGGCTTGTTCGGCACCCTTGTTGTCTTTGTTCTTAGCAGCTTGTTCGGCGCCCTTGTTGTCTTTGTTCTTTGCTGCATCGGCGCCCTTGTTGTCCTTGTTCTTCGCTGCTTCGGCACCCTTGTTGTCCTTGTTCTTCGCTGCTTCGGCACCCTTGTTGTCTTGGTTCTTAGCGGCTTCGGCGGGAGCAGCACCCTTGTTGTCTTTGTTGTTGTTGTTACCGCCCTTGTTCTTGTTGCCGGCTTTGATCTGGTTCGCCTGGTCGCGGGAGATGGGTTGCTGAGCAGTCACACCGTCGGAGAAGGGGAAGAGAACGTTGGCAGCCTGCAGGTCGTTGCAAAGCTGGTCCATCTGCTGCTGGAACTGCGCGCGGATACCAGAGTAGTCGATGGGAAGGTAGGTGTTCTTGGTCTGGCGGCCGGCGTTGTTGTCGTTCAAATCAAAGACACCGTACTGCTCAGCTCCGACAGCGCGCTTGTTTATGGGGAAGAAGGCGGTCTGACCGGAGGCGAAAGCACGTTCCTGGGCTTGCTTTTGAGCTTCTTGTTCGCGTTCGAGAGCCTTGTCTCCGGCGGTAAGTTCGGAACGAGCCCTGCCTTCGACTTCCTTGATTGCAGACTGAATTTGGTTGCGGAGGTTCTTCTTCCTGTCGGCAAGATCCCGGGGAATGACTCCAAGTTGGCGCGCAGTGCGGCCAGTACCAACACACTTCTCCAATTCGAACCGGTCGGTGAGCTTCTGTGTCATCTGCTGCTGCCCACGGTACTGGTTGTAGTTGTCATCGACCATGGCGTGATCGTAACCATCTTGGAACATCTTGGCGGGTTGCATGGCGGTTTGGCGAGCCTGGATGGCTGGGGCGGCGCCTTCGAGGACAATGTCGGTACAGGCGGCGTAGTCACGGGGTTCGACAGAGTAGAAGTAGAATTGGAGGAGGCAGCCTTCGCCTGGTCCGCACGACGGGGCGTTCTGCGGGATTGTGATGTTGAAGGTTTCGCGACGGAAACCGCCACCGCAGTCACGGGGGGTAGCGACGGGCATGGTTTGGTTGTTCTTCCACAAGTTGATTTCTGTTTTCCAGCAGCAACCAAAATGTAAACAAATCAGCAAATGTCCATTCAAAAACCATATTGGACACAAAGGTTGAGAAGAAAAAGGAACTTCCACATACCACATTGACCGTCGTGGGGATTGTTGAAGCGCAAGACGTACTGCATGGTATCGCCACGCTTGAGGCTAACGGGCTGGGCCATCGGGATGTTGCTCCTGCACGGCAACATGTCAAGAGGTTGCTCGTTACCACTTCGCCGATCTTGCTGGTTGACGATGTTAGACTGGCGCATGGTTTCGTATTTTTGGTTGAACTGGTTCTTGTAGTAGACTTGCAGCTCTGTGGGAATAGAAAAGGAAATTCGTTAGCGAACAAAATTTCTGTGAAGTAGTGATTACGAGGGTTTGACAGGATTTTCTGAAAAATCGATTCGTAAGAAACGCAGGATAGATGTGCCACAAATACCGTACCTCTAATCTGCGGTTGGTAGACGCTGACATCGGCAACGACGGTGGAGGGGAAGAGTGCGAGCGCCAAGGCGATCAATTGGGCAGAGGGGGTTGACCACATTTTTCTTTGTTCGTTTCTTTTGCTTTCCTTTGTTTGTTTATGTCGTAATGTCGCGAATTATATACAAGGAAGTCTGGATGGAGTGGGTTTTGAACATGGTTCGCCTTTTTATCCACGAGCCGAAGCTGCGACTGTGTGGATGAAACCATTGCGGTTCATTTCCTATGGGCTCGCCTGGTTATGCTGCAAGCGCCATGCATAAGCAGATGCAAGGTAAGGTTTCTCAGTCTTGATTGAATTCCGCGATTCGTCGCGTTTAGGCAGCGTTTAGGCAGCAGTTTAGGCGGGTTTCAATGAATTTGGGAAACTGCGCCTAGGACAGGTCGCGAAGAAAGGTCACACCAACGCGTGGCTGTGGAGGTCAAAGGAGATTACCTTCAGCGCATCAGAGGTTGGCGATGACCACCAATAATAATAATCGTGATCTTGAGGTGCATGGGAAAAAATGAATGCACGCCTTGTCCATAAGTTATGGTCAGGATATGGTCTCGGAGAAAACATTTTCAAACCGCTCTTCTGCGTAATGGGATTGGATTGAGATCGGATTGGGGGTGATCACACTTGACTATCCGAACGATGTGTTTCCGCGTGTTGGAGCAGTGGAAACAGGAGCACCTTTCGTGGTCTTGATGTGTGCACCTTTCGTGGTCTTGAACATCACTAAAATGACTGCTCATGAGTGATAGAATCAAGGGGAGAATTCAATGCGCTAGCCACGGTCTCCTGGAAGCAAGGAAACTTCGACCTTTCTCACAAATCAATATTCATTGAAGTAATCAGCTTTGAGATATCGCTTATACTATAGCTTCAAAATGACGCCCCTGGGCTTGGACGATCCCACAACACTTTCCTTTATTCACGCCTATCATCCATTTGCTGACTTTAACAATATCAACAAACAGTCCACAACCTTCAGCAGGTCTACGAAATACGAAATGCCCTGCGGATACTTTCTACGAATCCTATATGCGTCGACGTCCCCAGTGAAACCCTGAACGAATGAACGCAATCGTCGCACTGGTGGGACGCTCAGAGAAATGTAGCGGCTGCATTGCAAGGAACCGTTCCATTCCCCCATTTGTAAAACGCTTTGCATGGCCGTCTCAATGTTTGCGAGAATTGACCAATGCATATCATCCTCTTTCCTTCCAAAGTTCGGGCCAAATTTTATCGTGTCAAGGTTCCGACACGACTCGGCGAGCAAAACAATGCACCCCGTACTGATCATAGCAATATTCTGCAGTGCTATCGGGGGGAGAAGGCTAGCCGGGACGGAGTCGTTGGATTTGTCCATGTGCTTGGTAGGGGAGATAATCTTGTTGCATCCGACGATGTTGAGCTCCCTCAGATGAACCATCCGTGCAGCCGCCAACGCCATCAAGGACTTAACCGAGATGCCCTGGCACATAGACACATCCAGCAGAGTAAGTCTTTTGCACGTCCCGGCCATCGTAGAGATGTGTTCGTCCTGTATACTGGTGTGTGCCGCAATAAAAATGCGAAGGTTTACACATGTCTTCGCGACGGCGTCGAAGAAACTGTGTGGAAGACGGACACATTGCGTGACATCAAGTTCCTCGAGGGATTTGCCAGCTGATAGGCTGCCTCCACTTCCATCGTGGTTTCCATCGATGCTGTTGCGGCTGATTCCGTTCACCACATCAGGACCTGAGTTGCCCAAGTTGTATACGACCCCTTTGCGGTTCCAAATCAGCCCTGCACCGTCAATGATGAGTGATTTGAGACGCCTGCAGCTGGGTACGAATTCCGAAAAGAATATATCGTCCGCAAGGACTCCCGCCGCAGATACGCGGAATCGGCGAAGGGTTTTGACATGCCCGCAAGTCTTGAGTGTATCCAGCACAGCATCATTAACGCGGGCGCCGTCGCAAAGTTCCAATACTTCGAGTGGTCCAATGTCACTGAGAAGCGCAACCGTGGCTGCAGACGTCCAGAGCCCCGCGTAGCGTTGCACTCGAAACTCCTTGATCTTGCGTCCTAGGTGAAGGATGAGGGGACTGAGCATCCGCGGGTCATCAATGGATGCTTGTTGCCCGAGAGTGACCGTCACCTTTCGCAGCGCTGATAATAGCAATAGCGGGCTTGGTCTATACACTGTCGCGCTGCTGACACTTGCATCCACTCCACCGTTCTCTGACGGCGACCTCGAGTGAGCGTCGGCAAACGCTCCAAACCGGCTGGGAGTTTCATTCCCCGTGCCAGCAGAGCCGAAAGTCACAGGAGCCGCTGTGCACGCCGCCGCTGTGCACGCCGCTGCAAGCTCCGACAACACTCGGTGAAAGTCAAGCACTTCCTCCGATGTCCTGTTACCCATATTGATATTCAGCAGTATATCTACGCGATGCAGACGAGTCTGTAGCTTGCAGACAATATCTACAATCAGTCGCGACCTTGCAAGGAACTCCTCCCATGCAGCCTGCTTTACCCTGTCCGGAAGGTCATCCTCGTCAAAATAATCCCAGGGACTGCGAAGAGAGGCGTCACCCGCCATGAATTCGAGAAAGAATGTTAGCCTGACGTTGATACGTTGGATGAAGTGTGCAGCCGTCCGTCGGGTTTGGGATGGCGGTATTGCAACGAGTTGCATGGAAGACGACGGGGATGTGGAGGTTGATGACGATGTTGATGAAGACGGAGTTGACGCATGGATGGGTGCATGGATCATCTCGTGCAGGCCCTCAAGACGCTTTCTATGTTGCGGATGGCAAAGAGACTCGAAGTAGTAGGCGTCGTTGTGCAGCTGTCCGCGGAGACTTGCTTTCGTCAACTTCGTTCCGAAACCTGCATTTCATAGATCCATGTCCAACCCGGAGATATGAGGATTGTGTGAGATAAGTGAAATGGGATTAAACATGAGCGACGCGTTTTGAACCGGAAAGATTTGACATGTTCCGTCTTTAAGCCGCTTGTAGGTCAGATCTACTCACATCCCGCCCCGCGCACTTGCCTGGAATCTTCGTATCCAAAATTTGCCGCTTCCACAGTATCGGCATCCCAATATGATACCATCTCTTGCAACATTGCACACACGCAACCAGATCCGCAGCTGAAGAACGATCTTCTCCATAATTTTGGTTGAGCCCATCGGAAGACGAGGAAGAAGACTGGTCCCCCAAGAAAGAGGAGTCGTCGTGTACACACTCAAGTACCGCGATCAGAATGTCGTCAATGTCGAGAACGTTGATCGTGGGTGCTACCGGCATCTTCAAAATCGTCGTCATGGCGGATTGAGTGTGCACGATGGATGGGGTATCGGGCCCGAGATAGGAAGTGATAATGAAGGATGTTGGCAGAGCACACCGAGTAGTGCCATTGTCAGATCTAGCCGGACTTGAACAAAAAAGGCAAGGACGGAAATGGTTCTGGACTAAGGAACCGTTCCAGAATGTAGCTGATGTAATCTTCACAAGTCGCGGGTTTATTTGGGGTTGATTGATTGGTCGAATCGATTGCTCTTAATATGTTCCCTGTAGAAATACGCTGACAATTGTTAAAGCACTGTATTCTGCCCAATAACAATGCTTCCAGAAGTCCAGTGGTATCGTTGTCCCGAGGTCAAAACATTTTATAATGATTACCTATGCAGTCTGATGTTTTGTTTCTGATAAAGTTGACTTGAGCTGGTGCATCTGAGTGTATTCTTTTTCCTCATGACGCTTGTATCAAACTACAAATCTGGAGCCACCAAAGTTTTTCTCCTCGGGCTGTCCAGCGCCCCTCCCTTCATCAACATATCAATCTTCCTAAAGTAGGCGTCTCTCATCTTTCTCCTCTGCACCTCCGCATTCTCCCACTCTGATTTCCGTCTCAAATAGTCACGATCCTTACCCTTCGCCCCACCACTTCCCTTAGTGATCGTCGCCGCTTCACCAATCTTCTTAGCCATCATTCCAATAACTTTAGTGGGAGATGCCGATCTCAAACCAGGTGTGATGGGAGCGCCACGAATTCTGAAGTTTGTGATCTCGTCATCGATGATGCCCCCATCGTCAGTGCCAGAGACGTCCCGATCAAATTCACGATCTGGGGCTACCCACCATTGGAGGTAGTCTGAGGCGTGTGGGGCGCCGTTGTTCATACTCTGTTGAATAGGTTGGATGTCGTCATTGTTGGTTACGGCGGGAGGGATTATATTGTCGCCTCTTTCTTTCCGAATTTCTTCCCCGCTTGGCCCAGTCTCCTGATTTTGAGGTTTTTGAGGAGAACCAGAAATCGGAGAGAAGGAATCAGCGATGGGGGCGGGGGTTTTCGCCTTTTTGGTAAGAAGCGTTCGACCCCAGATGGCGATTTGCGCAGCACGCTCTGCTTCTTCGAATTGCAGAGCTGACATCATGGCGGCTGTAGTGTAACTGGATCGCAGGTGCTGGTTCGGAAGGAAAACTTGAAAACAAAAACGCGAAACATTTGGGCAAAATGTAGGTTAAGTTGATAGCACAACTAGTTAAACCAAGGATGCTGAGTTCAAGTCAGTGTTTCTTTTCAAGCAGAGGGACCAAAGGAGAGTTCACCACTAACCAGAGTTGATACCAGACACCACGAGCCCCACAAGCCCTGGCAGGGTATGCGCGCGATCCAGCGTCGATTGTTGGTCGAAAAATGTCTGAACAGCCGCGATTCTACACCGCACGAGGAATAACGAACCGAAAGGAAAAAAAACCGTGTCATCTAAGTCTGAAAGCAAATCGATAGATTTCCCACAAAACCCCAGGAAATCGAGCACCAAAAGGTCAAAAATCCGACGTACCTCATCGGAGACAACTCTCCATCCTCAACCGTCTCTACCTCCATCTCATCAAAGTTCGTAATGATCCTCAACCCACCCCCCTTCCCAACACTACCTGCCTCTCCTCCAC
>JADGJF010001168.1:0-11179 GCA_027596845.1 Quaeritorhiza haematococci
GAAAAATCGAAACCCCCAGTTGACGGCACATCCCAATTCGCACTGGCCGTATTCCCCCCTCCTCCTTTGTGGTTTCGTTCATAAAACCTCTGCCCCGAAAAGACACATACCATTGTCATATTTCGAGTTCATTTTGTTGTGCGAAGCCGGATACTCAATCGTCATCCTTATCTTTCAAGGATAGTCTCTTGTCTGTCGTCTGAACGGCGTAGCAAAGTAGCAATGGCAGTCAAAAAAGTAACCTAGAAGATAAAAGTAAATATGAGCAGCAGAGAACTGTTTTGTTATGTTTTTTTTCTGACAGGGGGTCGGTATGTGAGTTAAAGAGATCCGTTACCAAAAATCCCAGCTGATTAGGAGCTGAATATGAAAGCATAGCGGATTTTGAATTGATCCAGGGTGTGGGGTTATTTCAAGGGAGTGTCAAAGATAATCAAAGAATCATGATTCGCGCATTTCGTGGGGGGAAATATATGTACTCCATTCATGATGTTTGTTTACTTTTTACGGACCACGGTTATTTTTAGGGATGCGATGATGAAAAACAACAATCAATGCAAATTTCAATGTCCAATGGACGATGGTAGGAGGTGGAAGATGGGGATCTGTACAAAACTCGACTTATAACAAAGAGCGAGTGTGAAGTATGGGTAGTGGGGGAAAATCATGCAACATTATAACATAAAAAGTGAAGAAAATGAGATTGTGCCCATAGGAACTAATAGCTAATGGGGAAGAGGTGACTGGATAAGTTTCGTCGGATTCGAGTGTGAAGGGGCAAGTATTGATAACGAAACGGATCACAAATAGGAGGTGGAAGGTAAAGAACCATCCCATCAACCCCTCAATTCATCCTCCTCGGCTGCTGCACAAAGAATCCCAGCCCGCGGGCCATCGTCGCCGACTCCGGTTGTCTCTTCTTACTCCTCCCCGGATCAACGGTTTTGTCCATCCTTTGCTTTCCGCCGAAATTTGGGAGGTACCCGGCTTGGATCATCCATCGTCGTTGGAGGGAGATTTCCTTGCGGGCTGCATGTTCCATTTGGGCGAGACGGTTTTCGAAGTCGGCGAGCCCTGCTTTGGGGTCGACGGTTCCGACTGAGAGGGGGGAGTCATGGCCGGTGGATTGGCTGTGAGTGGGGAGAAGAGGGTGAAAGGGGAAGTCGTGGGAGAGGGCAGAAGGAGGAAGAGGCGGGTGGTCAATAGACGAACTTAATGGTGAAATGGAAGATGATCGGTTTGAAAACTCACTTGGTTGGCGTTTGCTTTTTGACCGGCGATCTCATTCTGACTCCACCGACTTTGGCTGCGAGCGTTAATCAAAGCATGGACCGAGAAACGGAAAAGAGTTTCATCAATATCGTCGAAGAGAAATTCATTTCTATGCGTCTTTCATGCAGTCACATAAATCTGTCGACCGTCCCCCTGCTCCTCCCCCAAAAGCCCAGACGTCCACCAAACTAGAGTCCAGAGTCGGGGTAAAGCTGAGAGCATCACACTGCATACCTGCGGGGGCCCGTCCTGCCTTAACAGTGGTGACGACAGGCATCGTACTGGTGAATCGACTTTGAATTCTCTTTTGAAGGTTCACGTAAACGTTTGCAAAATCCTGCGTATTGAGACTAGAGAGCGCAATGGAAGCGGGCGGCGACAAGGGTATTGCTTTTCTGGGTTTTCAGTAAAAGTCGGTCAGTTGGGAGGAGGGCACCTGTTCTGGGTGTCGTGACTCGGAACTTGAACACAGGAATGAGTCAACGACGAGCACTGGGCCACTGACTCCGCCTGACATAACGAACCAACTATTCCGACCGGTTCGAACCGGCGTGACGGCGAAATTCGCCGATGATTCTGAGTTTGCTCTGTATGCTCTATATATCAAAGGTCCGGTGGACAGCTCTCTTGGAATTCTCCATCGTGTCATCGTGCAATCGCACCATCAGTCGTCATCGGAGTTATGAGGGGCCGGAAATTGCCGAGCAATTTGACTTGAAGTGAGGCAGCGAATCTTCAAGGACATGAAAGTTTGTTAGTCGCGTTCGTATCGTCTTGAAGTGGAGGACGAAGGCCTCAAAGTGGATGATTACGACGTTTTGCAGTTTCAAAGTCCGACTCGTCCGACTTTGGCAGAAAACGATTTTGGGGATGAAGGTGTGACAAGAGACCTGTCACGAACAGTCTGGGAGTCCACACACACTCTACTCTCGACCGCCTCAGAGAGGTCAACCCCCCAGAAGCCTACATACCCTGCACCCTACTACGTTGTAATCATTCCTCCAGCATAGTTATAGCTGCTAGTGTACAGAACACTTCTCAATCCTCCTCCAAATTAACGTTTGTGCAGAGATTCGTTGCGGTGAATTCGAGGTAAGTCACATCGGATGCGAGATGGGGGCGATTCACATACCACTGTTGACTGGTTCATCCCAGGTGCGCGGCTCCTCCATCGACGCGCAAGGTGAGTGAAACTCCGTACATGGGCCAAATGTGTGTTGGGTGGGTATTTTCTCTCAGATCGCTCTCGACATTCTGCAGACGCTTTCGGCCTCTGTAGCCGGTTTCCACGACGCTCACCGACTCACCGCACTCACGGTTGAACTAGGTATTTCACTTGCATGTTCAATTCCTTTTATGAAGTGCTTACGATCCATATCTATGTTGGTTGCTCTTTTCTCTATTTGGATTCTGGTAGTAACTGTTTGTTCTTTTTGTCATCGCCTTCAGATTCTACTTCCGGCTATATCTTCGCGCGAAAACACTTCAACACAGCGACCACTGGATAACGCTAATCTAGATATCCCTTCGAGCGCACGGTATGGTTATCACGGGATAGCATCGTTTCGAGAAAACTCCGCGCAACCCCCGTTGACACGATCGTTTGTTTTGATGGTTGCCATCGCCAAGGTCGGAAGGTATGAAAAGGCGTCGGTAGGGCATTAGGGATCGGCGCTCTCGTCTGGTGATGGCGGCACAGGTAGATTTTTTTCGTGGATCGCTTCTTCTGAGGGCCAAACCAAAAAACCTCCATGTGAACGAAAAGAAGAAATGACTAAGCCTTACACCAACTCTGTGCAGACGTTGTTGGCGACGACGGGCTGGCGGTGTGCGGTGTGCATGGACCAGGAAAAGCCCCGGCGAAAGGCACCGCCGATTGGTTCCACAGCGACGTGGCCAACGCTTACACCACGCAAACAGCCTCTTGTCTGTTCGTCGCCGTGGTCACACTGCAGAAGGTGCAGAAGAACCAACTCGATTCGTGCGAGGTAGGTATGCGTGGATATGTAGAAAAATCGCGTCAGTATAGAGAAGTAGTAGGCGGAGTTGGGCTTCTCCTCGTCGCCCACAGTATTTAGCCCTTAGAGCATATGTATCTTTAGCCTCCGGCAATGGGGTTGCGGCAGAGTTCACTGAGTTTGCCTTGTTTGCGCATGATCAATCCCGCGCGGCGCGCTCCAGTGCGCCTTCTTCTCCGTTCTTACTTAGTACGGACTCTATACTTTAGGTAGGTAGATATCATTAGATTCAGCAAGGCGGGAGATGGGAGAGGGGATCTGGAGAGGGATGGTCAGAGCCTCGAGGGAAGCAGGCACCTCGGCACCAAACTGAGATCAGCGATCTCTTCTGTGTGACACAACGGTTTCTTCTATCTCCGACCCGCCAAAATATGGTGTTTTTACCGGGGTTGTGATGTACCATTTCCAGAGATCCAAAAAACCGTTGTGTGACTGTCAAAAAGTGTAAAACCGCGACGAAGCCCTCTTGGTGAGCGAGAGCGCCTTGGCATATCTGACTCCGCCGTTGTCCCCTACGGCCCCGAAAAGGCGAGCAGGCGAGGTAGAAAGCAGCTACAAGGATGGATTTTGAACGCTGATTGTAGCTCTGATTGAGGGGAAGAGCATGAGATCAGGTGTGTGACAATCCGCCCACTGCTTGATTGGAGGACCTCAAGTGTAGCCGCACTCTCTTCCTCTCTCCACTCCGCCTCTTCCTAATCCCATACGAAATCATACCTCGAACCTTTTGTTCATCTCAATACATTCTAGAGACTGCTAGCTATCGGCCTCCATTGATTTCTCTACTGTTCGTTGATCCAGCAGTCAATAGAACCTCTCCAACGCTCTCTGCCCACCACCAGCGCCACCGCTCAGACAACTGCGCTTCGGCTGCGATCCGAACTCCGAAGGGTCAAGAATTTTCGTCGGTGCACAGAAACACAAACAAAAATCACTCCGCTCTTCCTTCCTTCTTCGCTATCCAGCCTTCCAACCTTGTGTATACCTTGTATAGTTTCCCTCCCCTTGCCTGACCTTTAGCGCCATCGCTAGACGTCCAACCTCCCTCGTCATAGCTCCCTCCCTACTCTCACACCTTCCTACCTTCGCTAGACCTGCTACTGTTCACTCTTCCACGTCTCTGCTTGCTGCTTCACTCGCACATTCCCCATCACCATAGTCAAGGTAAGTGAATCGCCATCTATCTTCAAATCGCACGCATCCTCCCGCCCCCGGTTTGAGGAAAGTCGACTCCCCTACCTCTATCCTGCCCTCTATCCCCTGAACAACTCTCGGTGACACTCTTTGGTTCCTTTCCTCCACACTCCCCTCGCATTCTGATGTCGGCAGTATGACCATGTCGGAGAAGTCAACTGTCCAGGTCGCTGCTGCGACTGGTCTCTACCCTCCCCGGATATGCACCAAGAAGATGATCCGCTCGCCAGAACATTCAACAGAAGATATGGTTGACCTCGCCGGACTGTTCAACATGAAGTCGCCGGTGACAGTGCTGGCTGCAGATTTGGACGCAAATCTCGTGGTGAACGGAAGGTATGTAGAGTGTTTTCGGTGTCTGCACTCTCCCACTCCTGGATCTACTTCCCTTTTGCCGATCCGACCAAGAACGCCCGCCGCTCCGCTCATTTTGCATCTAAATCGATGTGGATGTGCGATGTTGGAATTGTCAGTTTCCTTACTGTCCTCCCTGTTTTCCTTTCTGTTTCAAACACTCGATGAAAGCCCACATGGGAAGACCCCCCGCCGCTGTTTACTGCGAGATTTGGCCAGTATCGACGCTCAGAAATGCTCCCCGGCTGCACCAAACCCTGCTGCTGTACCAAGAGTCCGACCGTTTGTTCGCAACGCAACAGCCTCCGCCCGTTTAGAATCCTCTGCGCCTATCGTTGAAGCATTTGGATCCGTCTTTATGAAAAGCTCCCCTCCCCTGTCCCCGATGGCCGTGTCGCCCCTCCACCAGAACAACACCAATACCCTGTCACTACCCTCCAAGTTGTCAACCAAGGACGAAAATACAAATCTGTCAGTACCTGCCACCGGAAAGTCTTTGCAAAACTTCAATAGCAAGAGACCACCTCTGGCCCCTGTAACCCGAACTTCGTTGAATAAGGACAAGTTTCTTCCGAGGTATGAAATCATTTCAGTTTCCAGATTTGTTCAAGAGCAAGATTCGATCGTTGAGATCATAGATCTGCTATGGCTGTTTTCAATCCATCACCCGTATGGTTCAAAGATTTACTGAAGTTTCCAAACGTTTTGATTCATAGAGCACCGAACGGCGGTATTTCACACTGGAACGCTAGAAGAAACATCACTGATCCAGGATTCGGTGTGAAAGACGGTCTCGGAAGCTTCAAAAAACAGGTAAATGATCCACCACTACGTTATCGTCTGTTCTATGTCTGCCCATTCCTTTATTTTGTTTTGATTTCGGTTGGCTCGCTGAAGGCCTCATGCTTAGTGTATCAACTCCGTTTCAACTATCTTAGATACCCAAGACTCTGCCATCGCATCCAGATGAAGAAGAACATGTTCTGCAAAAGAAGCGTAACTTTACCAGTATCGTAGAAAGAAAACCGGACCCCCGACTCTTTACATCAAACTGCCTTTTCAACGCCATCAATCAAGCCAAGAACAACGTGCTTGCTGAACAGCAAATAAAGCAACAAAAAGATCAAGAACACAAACCAACCACCGTCGCCGCCCCCATCGCTCCATCCTCCCCCTCTGTCCCACGAGTTGAATCCGTCACTAGCCGAAGCCTTTCGTCCTTCACAGCAACAAACTCCCCACCCGTTAAGATGCGTCGCACACAGAGCCACTCTAGCGCGTCAAAACCTGGAAATGATTTCTTCTCTAGCTGGCCACTTTCGAAAGTCACCACCGTTGGACATGGCGAGGGATCCATTTTACCGTTCGTTGAGACGGGGAAAGATGCCTTGAGGCGGATATCATCAGAAACAGTAAGTTCTCAAAGCGAAAATTGATTGTTTCTATTGGCCATCGTATTTACTTTCTCTGTTTTCAATTTTCAAAAACACAGCTCATACAATTGTTGGATGGGCAATTCAAAGACAAATGCGATGAATACTACATCATTGACTGCCGATTCCCGTACGAGTTTGATGGTGGACATATCGTCTCTGCACGGAACATCAACAGCCCAAACGAGCTGGAGCAGCTTTTCTTCTCACCGCCCATCACAGACAAGAAAGTTGTCATCATCTTTCACTGCGAGTTCTCGTCGCAACGCGCGCCCAGGATGTAAGTTTTGTTCTTCTTATCCAACCTCTGTGGCCGAGTAGTACTCTATGTTTGAAGATCTTGTATCATTCTTTGGTATTTTTCTGGGATTCATCTAATCTGGTCCTCTTTTGTCATTTCTGCTGATAATAGGGCGCTGCACCTGCGCAACCACGATAGACACTTGAACCTCGTGAACTACCCGCAACTCCACTACCCCGAGATCTACATCCTTAACGGCGGTTACCGTGAATTCTTTGCAGACCACCAGGTGAGAAGCATCTTTAATATCGTAAAGGCCCTTCCGCCACTCGACCGTTGATGAGAACAGAACGCTCACACAAGAAACATCATTTTCCGGTTTCTTCAATCTGTTGCTTGTTGCTGCTCCTCGCCGCTTTCGTGCCTTCAGGACCGGTGCACACCGCAAAACTACATCAGGATGCTGGACGACGCTTACAAAGAAGATTGCAAAAGGGAGATGGGCAACCACAAGCGCCAGTTCCGCAAATCCTTCAGCGAGAGCTTTTTGGGTTCATGAGGTGGCCTTTCGTAGCCAGCCCGTTGTGGCGTGCTTGCGTGTTTATGCAGCAGCAAAGAACAGCCTTTTGCAGGAAGAAACAGCACAGACAAATATGTTTTCGACTTTTTTTTGGTTTTTGGTTTTTGACATTATTGGCCTTTGTGTTTCTTTTATTTGCGTGGAAATGGATGATGAGATACGGACATTTTGTTTGAAAAGGAACGAGGCCGTCGGTTTTGGCCGCCGCTTCGTTTGTTCTCTCCGCCGACTTTGGCGAGGAAATATTCCCTACTATTTATTATCCCTTTCTCCTTCTCTCTTCCCTTTTATTCCCACCCCACCTCGGCATCTGGTAGCGGTCTATTTTTGTTCCGCCTACCCCTTTTTTGGCTCTTCACCCACAAGTCAAAATAGGGTGCCGTACCTTGTAACGGCGGGGACGAGGGGTTATCGCAAACCAAGGTCGCCCTTTCGGCCTTGCCCCCACAACTCCTTTCTGACAATCCCGCCTCTCCCTTTCTCTTTTTTACTTTTCTTCATAGACTTGAGCTACCTACTCTTTTTTCTCGTTTTCTTTTTGCGCCCTTGCCTTCTGCTGAAAAACTTAATCAAAGATAGACAAAAAACTAATCAAGAACCAAATAAGATACCCAGATACCCCCCAACATGCAGCCTCCACACGAAGTTTGGACTCTTTCAGAAATCATATGCTCTTTTGGGTTGCTGTGTTTGTTCCAGATGTGTGGGAGCAGGCTGGGGAGTACGCATTTAGAGAAATTGTGTGGAAATCGGGGCTGGTTGGAGAAGAGAATAGTGCGTTGCAGACAGAAATGCGACCGTGCACATGGTGCGGTTTGGAGGCTCTTTGCCAGGGCCCCTGGTTCGGAGTTTCTGTCATTTGCTTGGGCACTTCTCCGCCACGCCGCGTAAGAATGGTTCATGTTGGTGATGATTTGAGTTCAACTTGGTGCAGCCCATGCGATACCTACACGTTCGGTGAATCTGTTGCTTGATCTGTTGTTCAAGGCTTTCCTTTGTGTTTGCCCTCCTTCTCTTGGCTTCTCTCCAAGGATCCAGAGTGGGACCCCATCCCACTCTGGATCCTCTTTTTGGAGTGGGATAGCGATCTGGCGATAATTGCGCTAGAGAAAGGTCCATGGTGGGATCGAGTACTCGGAAGGAAAGAGGAGAAAGATTCAAAACGGCGCACAGCTTTCAAGGGAAGACCCAGTTTTCTTTCCTCGTTTGCGTTTTGCAAGGTAGGTCTTAAATGAATCAGATCTCAAACATGCAGTGAGCTCTCAGACCGGGGATAGAGGTCTTATGAGAGTGCTCTTGGCTGAGCTGAAAAATCAAAAGATCGAACCATCATACTCTTGCTTCCGAGTCGAGTCTCATGTCGTCCGTCACAAGTGCACCACGGATAAAGTTATTGCAGCCATGAAGGTCCAAGTATACTGAGTATACTCTACCTGTATGTATCAAAACTTTCACGACAACTCGGTTCGCAATATGGGAGCACTGGGAAATTTTGAAGTAGTGAATGCGGCTAACGCATTCGGTGCAGCTCCAAATCCATTGCAGTTTGTACTGCGATGCGATTTGTTTGTTTTCTGCAAAGTAATTGCAGCGCGCGACGTGATGCAGCAGGCTCGACGTTCATGAGACTTCTTTCTATCCTTGGAGCCTATCGACAGACGAATTGGAAAAAAGAGACAGCTCAGCTGTCCACAGCGATGCGTTTCGGCTCCTCATTCTTTTCCGCTTTGTAAGGTACTCCGCCAGCGCACTCTCTGACCTTTGGGGCGGGTCAAAAGCATTTGGAGTAAATGATACTGTATCAGGTGCTCACAGTGTAGTATTTCCCCTTTATGGTAAAGTAGATGTCTGATCTTTGCCGAATCCTTTATAGGGGCTGTCGGAGTTTGTGGTGGTGCAGGTTTTTGGGTGGCGACCGGAACTCGAACGTCGAGCCCTGCAGCTGCCGGCGCGAAGCCGCTACCCGACGGAAACGGGTTTTTCCGACTACTGACTCATCGTGTGTCACGGGGATAAATCAAAGGATTAAAAAGATCGATTGAAGACCTTTGGACCAACTCTGCACATTGCACTGCAAGAATCAAAAAAATGAGCAAAGAGGTTGTCGCCCCTGCCACCGTCTACAGCACCGTCGAGAAGGGCGCTGCCCGTCGGGAGCGTGAGAACATAAAGGATGACATTCACGACTATGTCGTTTGGGAGGTAAAGTTCAGTCTTGAATGAACAGCTCATCTGTCGCTTAGCTGGCCCTTTTGATCGATGACTGTATCCTTGTATTCTCTATTCCACGCGCTATTCCAATGCGATCATCGGCCTTATACTGAACGGAATTCCCCTTTCCCATCGCATAGGGTACAAAAGCAGGTCTGACATGGGGTGCCGGCGCCACACTGGCCTCGCTAGCCCTCCAACAAAAAGTCGGTCCTCAAAAACTCGTCAATCTCTACTCCGGAATCCGACCAGCATATAAGATTTTCCTCGTCGCGGTGACAGGCTTAGGCGCCTTCTTCACACGTGCCGACAAAGCTGCGGTTGAAGCAGATCGAATCTTCGCCAACAAGTTTGCCATCAATGCGGATGTCGTTCAGAAGGAGGATATGGAGGCTTTGGCAGAATATGAGAGGCCGTTTGAGTGGACACAACAGGGGATTAAGAACTTGTTGATTCGGAGGCGGTATGAGTTTATGGGGTTGCTGTGGACGGGTACCATGGCTGGATCGCTGCTATATAACTTCAGCAGAAAGTATGTTGGTTTTATGTTTATCCTGGTTTCGTTTCTCGATTATCTTGTGTTGAAAATATGTCATTCTGATCATATCGTTGATCTAACTTCCCCTCTTTTTCCGACCATGATAACCGCTCTTTCCACTACAATAGGGACATAGCAATGTCGCAAAAACTCATCAACTCGCGTATGATTGCCCAGTCAGCAGCCCTCGCCGCCTTCGTTGGATTTGCCGGTGTCGCTCAGATTGAGGAGCCTAAGAAGATTAAGGACGCACATTTCGAAAAGATCATCAATTCGCCCGCTAGTCAATGAAAAACGTCCATGGGGGAAAGTTCTTGATAGGCGGTCATTTGAAGGGATACGTAGCCAACGTCACAAGGCGAATCTCACTATCAACACAGCCTGCCTACCCACCATCCTCTAAATCAATCGAATAGGTAACTGGTTTTAGGATACCTAGCTGTGTGGGCTCGAGGACCGGGAAATCAAACCGGTTCAAATCCATTTTTTCCTAGAAAGATGGTTGGCGTTTCCCTCACCCCATATTTTGGATCAGAAAACGTTTTAGGTAGCAAGAGGCCTTGACCTCATAATTATTCCGATCTTCTGTTTCATATACCATTCTGAATATATCACATTCACCGTGGACATGAAGAGGACGCGCTTGTGGACATGATCGTGATGACACGGAGGTGGGGATACCCCAAATCCTTTCCAGGTCTTCACCCAGGTCCTCACCAGACTACTACTTTGATGCTTGTTGGGGACGTTGGCTTCGGATACCACAATCTAGGCAAATCTCAGGACTGGAAAGCGATTTTACAAAGACGCTCTTGTTCTTTCACGCAGATGTGGGTGTGTCCAGGAGTGTGTTAAGCGTTTTGAGTGACGCCACAGACGCCATCGGTCGCGTGAGTGTGGTGGCCAATGAGAGAGTCGTACAATAGCTTGTTCCCCACGTGAGGTGACCTCCACGTCTCCCCACCGCCACGCCACCGTCGCCGTCGCCGCCTACTTGAACAACGATGTCCCCCAAAAGAACGGATTACACGGGACACTGGGTTGCCGTAAAGAGCAAAAGGTATGTGTGTGTAAATGTCCCAGAAGCTGGGGTTGGAGGCCTTTTAACTCCAGGTACCCCTTTGCTTGTTGATAACTTGTCTTCCCTCCCCAACCCCCCCCCCGGTTCTTGTCTCTCTCAAAAACCTTAACTCATCCTCGGTCGATCACCCACTTCCCCCCAAAAGCGACGAATACGAAGACATCCTCGTCGCCCAAGGCATTTCCTGGGCTCTCCGAAAAATCGCAAAGTCCATAACCGTCCACCTGAAGATCAGTTGCGAGATTTCGGAGGAGGAA
>JADGJF010001169.1:0-11172 GCA_027596845.1 Quaeritorhiza haematococci
AAGACGGACACGATTGACGTTGGTGTTGAGACGCCTTTCAATGACCCGAACAACCCGCCGGAGGGGTGCAGTCGGTTTTGCACTCTTTGAGAGTTATGTAAATGTTTTGGATATGTGTTTGAACGTGTGTACCATGATACAATGTATATCACTCAGATATCGATGTAGATATCGATGTAGATAGAGAATCTGTAAAGAAAGGAAACTGTTGCCCTTCCAAACCCTTAATTTATTGCTTAAAGAAACATTTTAAATTATGTAACAAGCGTTCCTCGAGCGACAAGATAAAGTTGAATCGAAACCGTACACGTGCGGCTTCCAAAACAACTTTCGTAGGACACGGCGTCACGTAAGAAATGTAGTCATTTTTATAGCGACAGATCTTATGGGTAAGATCGGAACAGTTTCGTGTCCAGAAGGTACTGGAACACATCCTTATCCCATCGAAGCCGCTCGGTTAGTTTGTCGAACTGACTGTACAAAGCTTCGCGATCCTCGGTGGAAATCTGTTGTGTGATCGAAGATTGAAGTTCGTTAGTCTCGGGATTTCAAAAAAGCATCCGAAATCAAGGATAATGACACAGGATCGGGTTGATGTCTTCCGTACCAGTTTCCCATCTTTGCCCAAGTCGGTTAGCTTCTGAATAATCTGCTGAATCTCCGCCTCGTCGTCGTCGTGCAGTAACATCTCAATCCGCGAGTGCTGAACAAACTCCCCAAACCGATCATTGAAGATCGACAGTGCCCACGGCTCGTTCAAAAAGCTTTGAAATACGAAAGATGCGTAAAAGGGTCCACGCAATTTAGAAACCTCTCCTCTAATCACGAACTTCCTTGTTTTCAACCACCGCAAATGCTCACACGTACCAGATAAAGTCCTCAATAATGCCCTCATCAAACCTTGAAACCAGCCGGTTCAAGTATCTTTCATGCATCCCGTACAAGCAGGATAGATTTCCCATCGGTATCTTGCGGTCCCCAACATATGTGAACGAAACAATATAGCCATACTTGTCAACATGGATCCGGCAATAGTCCACCGTGTTTGGCTTGTCGATTATAAGGTCACGACCCTGTGTGTTTGTGCGCATGGGCATGGAAGGAAAAATGTGTTGAAGTCAGAACCATGAGAAGAAAATTCCGGAGAAGAAACTAGTCTGGCTGTTTTAATCGCACAATCTCTTTTTACGCACATATTCCGACTGCTTCCGTCGGTATTCTAGGGTATGAGATGGCAATCGCGGCCGGTCAAAGTGGAAGTAGTTGAGGTTGCCTTTTTGTATGTGGAATCCATTCGAAAAAGATTGAATCCATTATAAAGATTGTAAGCAAACAAAATACGAAAAGAAAGATTCATTGTTTGTTTCGAGATTGAGCGTACCTGGCAAAAGTGCCTGCACCTTCTTCGCGGCGGTGTATTCCAGCAATTTGTGAGGATCCTTGAGCGGTTGCGGCAGGCACAAGGGATCGAAGAACGGGAGAAGAGTCTCCGCGACCTATGAGAGAAAAGCAGAATATGGTTCCCGTGAGCCACAACACGAAAAGTGCATCAAATTGAACACGAAAGGGATTAGAAAGTGTCAGCAAACCTTTGTGCCAACTTCCCGAGAATCGTAGTAATGCTGCGACCAGTTTGTCTGATAGATACTCGAGTATTTGCTAATGCTCCCTGCCGCATATCTGGACAATCCGCGAGAAACGATGAATGAAAATACCAGCCCCTCCAAACACAAGCCAAGACAGAAATGATCTCAACAACAACCAAAGAAGTAAACAGTACCCCTTACATATTCGGATCCTGCGTTCGGAAATACTTGTCAATAACAAGCCTCCCATCAAATACCAAACAACTATCATTGATCGACGCAAACGTATCGAGATCAACCGTCTTCTCATCCGCATATAAGAAGATTTCGACGCCTTGCAGGGATATGGCCGGAACTGCCCCATCCGTTTGCGACTGCCCAAGAAAAAGAAGCGCATCAAAATAACGTACGATTACTCCGAACACGAAAACTGGAAAAACGAAACAAGCAGCTTATTTAGTCTCACCTTGAAAGTTGCTTTCGTAATACACTGATGCTCCGACTCCCACGACGCAAGCTTATAATTCAAATGCACAGTCACCCCCAGCTTTTCCAACATTTCGTGGACTTTGCGTTCTACCACAGGGTTGTTGAAGCAACTTGAAGGAGTTTTGGGTCGAGGAACGACTAAAACGATTTTTTTGGGTGGTACGTTTCTTTTTACGAGGGCTGTAGAAGAGTGAGAGGGCAGAGGGGGAAGGGAAGGTGAGGACGTCGAGGTTCGGCAGCACCGTCATCTGCTTGCTCTACCCTCAGAGAAAGGTATGAGCCGGCTGAAAGCCCCAATCGCTTTGGCGACGGTCAGAATTTTCTGTGAATCTCCAAAGGAAAAATAGCTTACCCTGAACGCTGGCGTACGCCTGCATGTGTCGTCCGTAACTACATCAAAAAATCCAAACAAAAAGAGGGGAGACCGACTCAATACGTTTTCGTCCCCATCAATCCCATAAATAACACGAGCTCCTCCCACATCTTGGCCCCGTCCCATTTCCTATCCCCAAACTTACACAACCGCCAGCGCCTTCTCATCATTTTCCTGCACAAACGCCTCAATCGCCCGATACACCTGCGGTGCCTCCGCCTTCGTGACTCCATAAACCCCATGAAGGGACGCAAAGTCCGTTGAGACATGGGCGGCGTGGAATTGAACTCCGGGAGTTAGGATGAGGTAGTCGTACCTGTCGTGGTGGCAAAAGGGTGTTGAGTTGAGCACATATGAGGTGAAGGCGAGAAGTATAGAGTCGAGCGGAATATGGAGGCCAAAGGCACCCATATAAACATTCGGAATGATATTTGCTGGGAAGGGATCACCCGAAGAGCACTTACAACAAGCATCCGCCTGTATTCAGCCAGATCTTTTTCTCGCCCCGATCGAATTCCGTCGTTGATGCCTTGACCATATTCACAAATTGTTCCAGGCCCAATTGTTTCAGTCTTCATCAAATCGCATTTGAAAACCCGATATCGATTCCAGAAAGGCGTTAGTATCTGATGGTTACCATGCGATCAAACACCATGCAAATAAACACAAAGCACCAAGCACGCACTCAATCCCCGTGTAGCACCGATGCGAAACAAACATCTCAGCAGCATCATCCGGCACAAGGAAACCATCCGACGAAATCAAGGTCAGGTTTGTGAAATTGAGATGCGGATTCTATAGTTTTCAAATGCAAGATTGAAGACGAGTCCTCGTTGTTAACCTTCTCGTTCCTTTGTTCCCGTCTAATGCGGTTGAATGACGTAGCAGCCAACTTACATATACCAAACTCTCCAAAAACGAAATTCCAACGTCCGAGCCCCCGATGACACAGATCCTCGTGTTCACGGTTATCTTTTCACAAGACGCACACGCAAAAACAACAACAAAGAAAAAAAAGAAGTATATTAGAACCATTTTCATGGTCCACTTCCAAGCTATACCCTTTCCTGAATGACTATCAACCGCATTAGTCAGTCCGTTCCTTACTTTAGGTTCATACAAAGCCGCCGAAGTCAGAATCAGGAGGTTGAAGTCGAACGGTGGTGGGACGGGTTCGTCGTCTCGCAAGTCATTAGGGTATTGGACACTAGGTCAATCAAAGTGAATAAAGGGAGAGGACATGGTGAGGAGAGAGGCACTGTTTAGATATGAAGAGCGCTCATATGCGACTTACCGTCTACGCGGTCTCACAGGACACATCTCCTTCCTGGCAATCTTGCACGTCGCAATGTTGGTACAGCGTTTGAGATCCATAGGGTAGAATATGGCCATGGCATTCGCAATCCTGGAGACTTCCTGTTGAGGCAGTAGGCATTTCGACAGACGGAGGAGAGTCAATAGAATCCAGGGAAAACAAACTGCAAACAATGAAGCTATCAAATCGCAGCAAGGTAACAAAGTCATCACCCTACCTGCAAAACAAACCGGGCCTGCGGCTCAAACAAAGGGTTGATAACAATATGATGTAGTGCATAATATTTATGATTCTGTTGCATAGTGGCAGCGGGATCAGCGCTCGATCGCACAGGACCCATGTGCTCTTCAACGTCAAATTGATCCACTAGTTTCCCAATGTCCCCGAGCCGTTCTATCACAATCAGACCGACTACTTGGGCTGTGTGCTTGATGGTAAAGGCTTTGAGAGCTGTTATGTGCGGAACAAATTGATATAAGTGAGTTTGTGAGTTTCAAAGACGGGTTTTCCCTTGAGAATCCTACGATGCTTCCTCCCCTGCAATTTAAATCCTCCTTCCAAACCCGCCACACCAAAACTCACTTGCACCGATCCCTCCACCTACGCCTTCTTCCTTCTTGAACCCATCCGTAGCCCCAAGTAAATTCGCAAGCGACTCCACAGAGCCGTCATTGTTGCCACCACTCCCCCCATTCCGCCTCCACAATACCGTCTCAACGACCGCCATAACATCTTTTTCATTCGTGAGACCTGATACAAGTTCTTTGATCCCGTCCACGTCTGCGGATTGCAGGGAGTGTACTGAAACGGGCTCAGTTACGCAGGAACGATCAACAAGGTAGAGACAGTTGCTGAAATGGGACGGGCGAGTTATTAATTGTTTGAAAAAAGCTTACGAAAAAACTCAATTCGAAATAGTGAAACAAACCCCGCCACCAGCAATCGAATCACTCAGCCCTGAAAACTCACTCCGTCGACCTCCCCGGCTTATGTGGTATTTCGGAAAACGTCTGCAACAACGGAATCTCCGGTACCGTCGTCGGCACCGTCAACACACAAAAGTCTTGGTCGGGGAACAACCCAAATGCATGCCGGACCAATTCCGCCGCCTGGTTCGCATACGCATCCTCCATGCAGAAAAGCTGAATGCAAAAAGCGTTAGGAACGAGTTTTGGAGGCTTGGGTGCTGCGGTAGCAGCAGCCGCGACGGCAGCGGGGAGACTCCCAAAGGCTAGGGCTTCTTCGGCTGAGAGGATGTTGTCGATTTTGGGTCTTGTGGGTTCTTCGATTTTTTCTGGTTGACATGAAATTGAGAGGGATTGTTTGGTATTTCAGCAATGGTCGTCACGCCCTTGTGGGATACTTCGATGGGTACCTGTAAGTAGGTTATCGTATGGCTCTAAAACGTAGTCCGCGAGCAAAACATCATAGTTGATATCCAACGTCACGCTCATGAACCCGACCACGTCTCCGTCAGCCTACATTGTGAACATCAGGGACACAGATACAAACGCGATAAGTGCACAGAAGTGAATTCGGGGAGTATCCAACAAAAACATAGCCCTGGCAACATCGGGCCCGCCCTATTGACCGACGGCTTACCTCTGCGACTAGAGTTTTCACTGATTCGGAAGAAGACTCCAAAAGATCAGCTAAATGGAAATCGCCTTGGGTGTTTTGCAAGATCTGGGACGAATGGAGAGGGGTTTTGTCAAGAGGTGTTAGTAGGCCGACCTTCGGTGAACGCGGTTTCCCCAATCTTTCCCCCGATAATGGCATACTTACATTCTGCTTTTTAAACATGGGCACAACATCATCACAGTCTTCAACCCTCGCCTTCCTTATCCTCACAGTCGGGACAGCGCTACTCCTCTTGCACATATGCAACGAATACGTCGCCTCAACTCCCGCTTTAGCTGGTATCTCCTTGAAGCACACCCGTTGCGCGAACCCCTCGCCACCATCTTTCGCTACACCATGTCTTCGCCGCCCAGCAGTCCGAACATTTCTCTTTCCTTCGGTTGTGACTCTGTTTTTTCGTTGTTTTTTGTTCCGAGGTTGTCGCCTGAGTGCCCCGTACTCTAAACCTTTGGGTTCACCATCGTCCTCTGATGTGCTCTTTTTTTGTTCGGTCTTCGAAGACAGCCCGTGAGAAAGTGGTTGCTCGGGAGTTGTCAGGTAGACGATGTCACGGAGGTGAGGGAGGGCGGCGAAGACACTTCTCAGCGCGTTGTTCAAAAAGAGGGAGGGCTGGTCAGGAACATAGGTTGCGTCTGAAACGAAGAACGACAGAAATAGTGATTTGGACGTCTTTTTTTTGAGTGGGTTGATGTGGGTTGTTTCCAGACAGAACAATAAAATGTCAGTGGTGTCGAGTTTTTGAAGATCAAAAGTGAAGTATGTGCGAAGAAAAAAGCGAAAGTGGAATCGCCTCACTGACCTCCATATCCGGACACTCATACCAAGTCCTCATCCACTTCCCGACATCCACCCCAGTTTCAGGTTCACCCAATCCTCCAGGCCCTCGACCATCGTCGCATCCTGGTCCACCCTTTTGGTCACCTATTTTCAACTTCCGCTCCGGCAACTGGTTCGATAGTGCTAAAAATCCCACCACCCTCTCCGTCATTTCTTCATCGTCTTTTTGCGACTTTGAGATTTCGACCCCGACTACACTCATCGGTGATGTGTCGCTAAGAGTGGGAGGGGATTGCAAGGGGATGAAGGATGGGAAAACATTGGAGGAGAAAGGACAAGTCAAAATATGGGTAAGCCGTTGCATTAATCATCCCGTCATGTTTCAAAAAAGAAACGGGATATGGTTGGCACAATTTGTACAATCCAACAACGCATCTGTGCAGCAGCGTTTGAGAGCATCTTTGCCCGGAGAACCATGTGTTTTCCCATAAGTGGCAGGGATCAAGTTAAGCGCCCAAAACTCAGCATAACTCGTCCGTTTCAGGGAAAATACTATTGATGCCAAGCTTCTTTTCACCAAATCAAGGCAACAAAAGGCAAAACCACAAAAAAGCCAACCCAGGGTTGCTTACATGATCGTCTCAACATCAACCACATCCCCGAACCGTGCCCTCATCGTATTTTCAACCAGCGCGACCTCACGTGCAGCAGCTCTCCACGAAATCTTCTGTTTTCCGTCGTTCGTGCCGACACCAGCACCCGCACCAGTTCCTCGTTCATTCTGCTGAGTCTGTTGCTGTTGTTGTTCATGTGCGCCTGCGACATGTTTTAGAAGTTCTGTCGGATCCGGGGGTGCATCGAGAAGACGAGGATCGAATTGAGGGAGGACATCTTTGAAGACCAGGTCGCGGATTTGTCTGGCGTCGCGGTGATCTGCGCGACGGATTGTGAACATAGTTTACTGAATTCGTTTCTGAGTTTTTGGGTCTTCGATATTCAAACACCGCCGACCTTGTGCGACGTTATATTACCGTAATGCTCACTTGACCACTGCGAGTGTGGACAGTTGGGATAGCCAAAGACCTGGCCCAAGACAACCAAAGGACGAAACCAAAGCCAAAGCAGAGGCGTCCCATGCACAATTGTTGAACAGAAATGACAAAGTCCATGCATACTGCACTTCAACGAAAAGCAATTAGTGAGTTTGCTGTCTGGTTTGCTGTGTACATGACTGAATGCTCATGCAAGCCTATATAAACTACATACAAAATATGATCCGCATTTTCCCCCCACATCTTACACAACAGTATACCGACCCGAGGCCGCGTCACTCTCCATACTTGCCAAGGTGGATTCAATCAAAATCCTCTTAATCTCACTCTTGGCGTGGTCGATTACAAGCTGCGTCTCCCCTTCCACGAACAAGTACAACTTCCTCTCGTTCGGACCAGGTGTTTTGCCTGGTGGGAAGTACGTTCCCCTGGTCGTAATCGCAGCACCAGTAAGCTCCGTGATCTGACTGATTTGTTCCTTGTTTGTGACGCGCCAACGAGCTTTCTGGGGGTAATCATTGATCGGAATTTCGTAGGCGAAGGCCGCAGCACCACCGCCAGCACCGCTTGCTCCAGCGGCACCACCTGCTGCGGCACCAGCAGAGGACGATGCGTCGGCTTTGTCATCTTTGTGCGCAGCGGTGAGCTTGTTGATTTGCGAAAGGATGTCTTGTGTTTTGGCGGATCCAGAAACCTTCAGATTCTCATTGATGCGCGCCGCGGCGGCCAGAGCAGCGGCTCGAGCGGCTTCCACGGCTGCCATAGGTACAGTTGCTGCTGCTGTCGCTCCAGGTGCGGCTGCAGCACCTGCCGCACCACCTTCGGCACCTCCAGCCCCCGCCGCCCCTTCTTCCTTCTTAGCGGGCTCCGCGACCACCAGTTTGGCCTCGAACGTGAACTCCCCAATCTTTTCTTCTTCCTCTTCCTCTTCTTCCTCGTCGCCCAAATCACCCCCGTGAGTTTTCTTCTGAATCTTTTTGAGCATATCTCGCTCTTTGTCCAGCCTCTCCAAACCTTTCCCACCAAACCCAGACCCGCTATACTTGGCATTCCCGCTCTTCACCTTTGCGATGAACTCGTCCGCGAGCTTCTGTAAATCGTCGGGGACGGGTGCACCGCTCAGCTTCAGCGCCTTGAGAATGTCTACAGCGTATCGGTCTTGTTCCGGCGTGATGAAAGTGTAAGCAGTGCCCTTATTGCCAGCTCGACCCGTTCTCCCAACACGATGCACGTAGTCTTCCATATGGTTGGGGCACTCATAGTTGACGACGATCTTCAGCTGCTTGACATCGAGACCACGTGCGGCAACCGAAGTAGCGATCAAGATGTTGGTGTTGCCCGTTTTGAAGTCCGCAATTGTTGAGTCCCGATCCGCCTGATCTTTACCCCCGTGGAGGGACTGGCAGGGATACCCGCGACGGAAAAGGTCCCGAAGCATGTTGTCAGCCGCTTCGTGCCGATCGGTGAAGATCAAAACCTTTGCATCGGGGTCCTCGTTGAAGGCATGACCCAGAATTTCCAACAACCGCACGAATTTCGTGTCTTCATCACGAATCTCCACATACTGCGTAACGTCAGCACATACAACAGACCGCCCACCGACCGTGATTTCCAACGGCTTTCGAAGGATTTTACGAGCAAGAGCTTCCATCTGCTTCGGGAACGTTGCGGAGAACAAAACTGTCTGGCGATCCGGCCGGACGTTGTTTACGATCTTCATTACTTGCGGCTCGAAACCCATATCAAACATACGATCTGCTTCATCGAGGACAAGGTAGGTGACGCGGCGGAGGTTCGTTACGCGGCCCGAGTTCGCGCATAGCAAGTCGATCATGCGGCCTGGGGTGCAAATGATAATTTCGGCACCGCGCTTTAAGTCAGCAATCTGGTCCTTGATGGGTGAGCCGCCGTATGCGCAAACTGCACGGAGATTCAGCACTTTCGTGAAGGGCTTGCACTCTCGGTGAATTTGCACGGCTAATTCTCGAGTCGGAGTCATGATCAAGGCTACCGGGCCCTCCATCGGTTCCAGCGGTCGCTGGTCTTTGATGTGTCGAAACATGGGAAGCAGAAAGGCGATGGTCTTGCCGGACCCTGTTTTTGCGATACCAATGACATCACGGCCGCTCATCACTGCTGGGATCGCCTGCGCCTGGATGGGACTGGGCTTCTCATACTTCAAAACCTTCCGAATCACCTCCAAAACAGGTAAGGGCAAACCAAACTGCGTCCATTTGTCAACGGGCTTGGGGCAATCTTTGCCACGAATTTTTATCCCGTCAAGCTCCGCACGTTTGAGCTCCACCTCTTTATCTGTCATTTCCGCCAGCTCCGGAGGTTCTATGAAGAAATCCTTTCGGAAGGGTTCGTATTTGATGGATGCATGATCCACAGGTGCCAAGTCCTTGCGCTTGCTCGCTAATTTCTTCGCCGCGGCGGCGATAATATCCTCAGGATCATCGCTTTCTACCTTTTCTGGCACAGTCTCGTCGTCGCCTTCGCCGCCGCCAGTGTCTCCTTTCTCGCTTCCGTATTCGCTACGATTCTGCTGTTGCTGTGCTAATGAGGAAGCCGCGGCGGCAGCTTCCATTTCGGTAATCTTGCGCACCTCCGTAGTGACGTTCTCCATAAATGCATCCAGAGCATCAACCTCATCTTCGTCCATATCCATCTTATTCTCCGACGACGTTTCACCCGCACCGTTCTCTGCAGCTTCGCTGTCAACCTCCATGGCGTCCGCATCGAACTTCTGGAGTTTCCTTTTCGGCAACGGCTGTAAACCCTTTTCCTCCTCCTCGCCATCATCCAACGAAAACACAGAGGTCGACGATGCTGCAGTCGTGGTTGTGGTCGAGGTTCTCATGAAAGGTGTTGCTTTGAGGAAGGGTCGACCAAAGGTCTTCCCACCCAGGAACGATGGTTTAGGAGTCGGCTTTGTAACAGCAGGCTTGGTGAAACCACCCACGGATGTCATTGGCTTCTTACCAAAAGGTTTCAAAGACGGTGGTTGGAACTCACTCGTCGACTCTGAGGGGGTTCCGACAGAGGTTCGCGACGACGAATCTCCACCGTCATCATTTTCATCATCCAAGCTCCACGCTTTCCGTTTCGAACCAGCGACTCCTTCAACTGCGGTCGAAGTTCCCGCAGGAGATTCAGCAGCCGGCGTTGAAGACGATGTCGGTGGCACTTGCTGCTGTTCGGACTGTCGGGATTGGTCAGTGGACGATCCGTGCTTGGGGGATGATGCGGTTGAGGTCCCGTTGGATCCTCCACCCGCTTGTTGCTGCTCATTCTGTAGTTTCTGCGCACGCCATTGAGCCAACCGTTCACGTCGCAGTCGCTTCTTTTCTTCTTCGGTCAAGTGCTCTTGTTCCTATTGCAAGGGGGGTTTTGACAATACAGGAAAATGGGGGAGAAGGGAAAAGAGGCACGTCGATGAAAAACTCCATAAACTCACGTGTACCGTCTTTAAAAGAGGTCCGAAATGCACAACAACCAAATCAACACCACTGCAACCCTTCAACTCGACGTCATCCATAGCCACATGATCAAGACCCCGTCCCAGGTAGTTGTCTTCCGCTACTGGACCTCAAAGAATGATGTTTGTTGTCACCGAAACTGCCTGGAGTACCGAATCACGGTTTATAGTCAATTTTACACGTAATCGAAATCGTGTGGGAGAAGTGACCCTCCTTGGAAGACAACGGAGACTGCTTTACCTCTTCAAACTGGTTTCGTCCCAGTCGGTTTTGGATGACAGGATCCTGTTCACGGTGTGTGCTGTATTATTCATCTGCTCCTCTTGCATGGCGGGCACGAACGCTCACTCAATCACACCGGATGATGGCCCTCATTCTCAAGTCACCCTCATTATTTCCTTCTTTCAAGCCGCCGCGGGCGGGCGCGGGGGGTGGCGGGGGCGGCAGCGCGAGGCGG
>JADGJF010001170.1:0-11157 GCA_027596845.1 Quaeritorhiza haematococci
GAACACGGGGGGTTCGAGGAATATCAGAGCATGTGGCATCGTATGCGGCAACGACACCGAAGTCCTCACCGCATCACCAACACCCACATCTCGCGCCAACCGTAAAAACCAACCGAATCGTAGTAGTCCCATTCATCCCAACCCACCAACAGTTTCTGCCACGCTTCCCACACCCTATCTTGTTCCTATTCTCTATCCCTCCTATCAAGTCTGCCCTAAAATCTGCGCTCTCAACTGCATAATATTCTGACTCTGATCTGGAGGGAGTGATTGTATTTGTTCGGGTGTGAGGGCAAGGACTTGGAGGAGGAGTTGCTGTGTGGGCGGAAGTAACAGGTTTTGGTGAAAAGGAAGGAGGAAAAGAGGAGTTAAATTCAGAAGAATGTGACTTGCGGCGATAATCTGCGCAAGCGGGAAAAGGGACTGGAGGGACGAAAACGGTTTGGGACCTACCTTTTGTTGTTCTTGGAGCATATCCTCTGCAAAAGAGAAGAAAACGATACAAATGAGCAAAAAGATCGGAGTTTGAAAACAGTGGATACTTGTCGTTTTCATTTCTTTCCCTCTGCTTTTAAAAGGGTACTTACGCAACTGCTGCGGCGCAACTGGCGCCTGCGGAGGTACCCCTGCGGCCGGCTGCGGTGCCGGCGCTGGTGGTGGTTGCTGCTGTGGAACAGGCGGCACCAATGCGAGACCCCCCGCGGGCCCCCCGGGTAAACCACCCATCGCTACCTGCTGTGCCTGTTGCTGCTGCTGCTGTTGTTGGAGCGCCGCGAGTCTCGGGTCCAATGGAGCAGCGGCCGGTGGTGCCGGTGCCTGCATAACCAACGGCGCCGCTTGTGGTTGTGGTGCAGCAGCTGCTGTTGCAGCACCTTGCAATACTCTCTGCAAAACAGCAGGCTCAACCACATTCGTCACAAGCATCACCTGGAATATAGCATACGCGAGTTGCGGGTTCTGGAGCAACAGAAGCCGTGATTGCTCTGGGTTTGTTTGTACAAGGAGTTTGAGTTGTGACATGAGTTCGAGGAGTTGCGCAGGTGGTGTCGAGTTTAGTGCTTTTGTGACAAGGTCAAGTCCTGATTGTGTGGGTGCAGGTGCTGCTGTCGACCTGTGCGGTTCATCATCTCCATACCCAGATCGCCTATCCCTGTCCCTATCCCTGTCCCCGCGATCAAACCTGTCCCCCCGATCAAACCTTCCTTCCCTGTCAAACCCCCCTCCTCTCTCCCCACCACGGTCCCGATCCCTATCGCCACCCCGAAACTCTGAAAAGTCCTTTTCACTCTCCGCAAAATCCACCCTCAACTGCCTCGTCCCCACATCGTATCCATTGAGATTGCGTACAGCGCTCGCTGCGGTCTCGGCATCGTGGAAGGTACAGAACCCGTAGCCTTTGGGTTTGCCGGTGTCGCGGTCGAAGACAAGGCGGAAGTCTTTGACGGGACCGGCTTCTTTGAAGATGTCGATGAGTTGGGGTTCTGTCATATCGTCTGCTCATACGTAAGGGAGGAGAGAGATTAGAGCTGTTGAGGGAACGAACCACTGATGACGACTTTGATGATCTGTGAACTTACAGGGGATGTTCCCCACAAAGACGACACGGGTCGCGCCGCGAAGGTGGAGGGATGTCATTCTCCTCTATTGCTCTCTGCGTTTCTGAGACAAGTCCGCGACAATGAGAATGCGTTTCGGTGTCTGTTCTGCAGTCGAGTCGGCTTTTTCGTTTTCTGGGTGTTGAACAACGAGAGAGTTGGAAACGGGAAAGCGGAGTGTGTAACAAGAACACAAGCAGGGACGGCCAACAATGTCCACCATCGAACGGCGAAAGGTAATTGCCGGCAACCAGTTGGAATTACGCTGGAAATGCTCGTGCGATGGGCATGAAGCGAGATAGATATCGGTGAATGATCCATTTGTCGATGGGGATCAACAATTTACAAGTTTTGGTTCGGGCATGCAACTAAATGGGCTCCAATGTCCGTTTGCTTTGTGTTCGGTGTTGCAGGAAGAATTAGAACGAAAGCGCCAAAAACTCGCTGAGCTACGGAAAGCTCGCGAGGAGCGTAAGAATTCGTTGCTCGATGCTCAAAAAAAAGAAAAAGAGGTTCGTACACTTCCCTTCTGCACTCTTTCCTAGCTCAACCTCTACAACTACGTTCCTCACTCCTGCCCCATAAGAAAACGTTTCTCTTCCAACCTAACCGTGATCCCCCACCTTTCCATCAATTTGAAATAGCTCGGCGCAACCCGTGACCCCCGTTCTCGCAAAGATATCGACGAGCTCGTCGCCTCACTCGTCGGTGACAGACCCTACAGTCCCCGTTCTTCACAGGCTTCGTACTCATCACCGGGGTCGTCGAGACATGTATCGGTTCCGGGATCACCGGCGAGATCGGGGAGTTTGCAATCTATTTCGGTGGCGGCTGGGACGGGGGTGAATGTTGGCGTGGGGGGATCGGAAGCGGGGATAGGGGCGCCAGTGGTGGAGAGGCCGCCCGTTGAAAAGTAGGTTTCAGAGGGGGTAAATCGAGGTGGTTTTTTCACGAGATATCTCTTCTTTTCTATCTCTTTTGCCTTTTGCAACCCCCATTTTCTCATTGACTCGCTTTTCTTCTTAGGATCATGGCCAACTTCACCTCCGCCGAGTATCTCCTCCTCGAAATCCCACCCAAAGACAAAGTCCTCTACAACAAAGAAGTCCAAACAATCGAAGACGACTCAGAATACGATTTCCCGCTCTCTATGCGTTCCGATCCCCGTCGTATGGCGGGTATGCAGCAACGACTCAAAGGGGATGGTGATGAAACCGATGATGATACGAGGAGTGTAATTGAGACGCCTCTGGATAGGGAAGGGTTGACCGGGGATGAGGATGAGGAGATGGAAGAACCGGTGAAGGAACCGCCAAGGGAGTTGACGGAAGACGAGAGGAAGAGCATTTTGACGTCGGAAGGGTTTGCGGAGTTCTTTGACTTTTCGTCGAGGGTTGTGGAGAGGGCGCTGAATCAGAAGTACGACTTTATGATCGATTATACTAGGGGGGATGAGGGGAAGGAGTAAGTGTTCCTTTTCTTCTTTCATTCTGGCATCCTATGGTGGTCTTTCGGTTCGGGTTGGTTGCTCGGGAGCGCGTTGGGTTCATGCGGAATGATGGTCTTGGTCTCGTACAGGAGGAGGTGCACCTTTGCACACAATTCTCACTGAACACCTTCTGTGTTGTTTCTCATATGAAAGTGAGGCAGATAGTGGAAAGGACGTCAAGCTCGCCTGCGTCTTCTTTGACGAGCGATGGTCACGGAACCGGTCTGTCACAAATATCGATTGGTCGCCAAAGGTACATTATACCTCTCATTTTCAGCAAGAACGCCCCTTTTTTCGTTGCCCCATTTGCCTCCCGAACACTAAATGACTAACCCCTCCTTCTGACCTCGGTGTGATAAAAAAGTTCCCCGAGCTCGCCCTCGCTGCCTATAACAAATCCCAACTGGCTATTAACGAACCGGATGGAGTTGTGTTGGTTTGGAACATGCATCTTCCGGATAGACCAGAGTTTGTTTTCCACGCACAGGTATATCATATGTTTGTTGGGAATGCCATGGAAAGGGAGAGGTTATGATCTTGGGAGGGGAGGTTCAGACTAGGCCTATGCTTGATGTCTGCAGAAAGCACCACTTATCGGTAGAAGGAGATCCGACATCGGTTGACTTACGTACCTCTTTTAATCCCTCTCTTTTTCTTCCCTCCTCTCCTCATTTACCAGTCCGACGTCATGACCGCCATCTTCTCCGAATTCCACCCCAACTACGTCGTCGGCGGGACTTACTCTGGCCAGATTCTTCTCTGGGACAACCGGGCCAAATCCTCTCTACCTGTTTTGAAGACACCCTTGTCAGCCGCAGGACATACGCACCCGATTTATAGTATGACGATGGTGGGAACGCAGAATGCGCATAATTTGGTTACGGCTTCGACGGACGGGTTGGTTTGTTCGTGGACGCTGGATATGCTGGCGCAGCCGCAGGTACGTAGAGAATGTAGAGTTTCAATTCAGAGGCGAAGAGAGGGAGAACCATGGCTTGAAATCGCCGGTGTTTCGTTTTCAATGGGTTTTAAATTGTAACTGTGCTTGTCACTCCGCTCTGCGTTGAACCAAATAGGAAATTCTGGACCTCGTTCACCCCTCGCACCCTAAAACCGAAGAAGTTGCCATCACGACACTGGGATTCCCGGCCAATGAGACGACGACCTTCTGGGTAGGAACGGAGGAAGGGAATGTGTACCAGGCGAATCGATACGATCGTGCCGGGAGGTTAGTTTCATGTCCTGGTACTTGATCTTGAATCTCTTTTCCCTCCTCCTCGTGAACTGAAACAAACTCAATCGTGTTCATTCTTCGCATAACAGCAAAGCAGGCATCAACCCGAATGACACGTACAAAGGCCACTACGGCATGATCACGGGCCTGCATTTCCACCCCTTCTTTGGGGCGGCTGATTTCTCGGACGTGTTCTTGACGACGTCTGTGGATTGGACAATCAAGTTGTGGAGAGCAAAGGTGAGGCTCATGACCTAACTATGTTCTTGTTTGGTTCCGATGGAATACCAAGTGACTCAATTCAACTGTCTCATCTCTTCGAAAAACACAGTCCCTCTCCAAACCTTCCACGACCCCCCATACCATCCAACCTCTCTGCACCTTCGACGAAGCATCCGACGACTACATCTACGACGCCAAATGGTCACCCGTGCACCCATCTCTCTTCGCCGCCGTCGACGGTAGTGGACGTCTAAGCTTATTTGATCTGAACGTCGAAACAGAGGTGCCCATTGTCTCTATTCCCGTTGGTGTGTCTCCAGCCGGTCCTGCCTCAACGTCCACATCTGCGGGAATGAGTACTAGTTCTGTTAATGTTGCATCCGGGCCAGGAGGGAGTGTTGGGGGCCCGAGTGTCGGGGGGAGTGGTTTGGGAGGGGATGGAGCGTTTGGGTTTGGGGGCAAGGCGCTTAATAAGGTTGCATGGGATCGGGAGGGGAGGAAGACAGCTGTGGGGAGTTCGGATGGAAGAGTGTTTGTTTATGATGTTGGGGAGGTAAGTGAACGTTCTGTTTGGCGTTATTTGTGTTTTTGTGTCTCGGTTTGTTGACAGATGTTTCTTGCTTTCTCTTGTTTAGATTGCTCAACCCAAAGCAGACGAATGGAACCATTTCCAGCGGACACTTGCAGAATTGGAGCAACAACAACAGCATCAACAGGTTTCCGATTTATAGATTTCAAATGGGGCTTATAAAGTATCGGCGGGGTCTACAAACAAGTTTCTGTGAGGGTGTTTGAAAGACGTATGAAAACCGAAGTATGTGGATAGGAGGGGAAGAACAGAGGGGACCTTACGGAAAGGAATGCATGAATCCAATGCAGGCAAAAACGAGGTTGGGTCAAGATATCCGGATGCGTGCTGGTGTTTCTTTTGCGCGTTGCAATACCCTTTCTAGTTAGTTTCTGGTTTCATTCTGTTTACTCAATGTTGTGTATAGTATACGAGACTGAACTTGACTGTGAGAGCTGGCTGATTTTCTTTGTTTTGGCCTATTGGTTCGCAGGTTTGTGGTTTGGTAATGGGTGTGGGCACCGGTACTAGGTCCTGCGAGGTAGGGATAGTGGGGAACATGTGGGGAAGAGAGAGCAGAACGGCATGTAGGTTAGAGGGTTCGAACTGCCGCAAGTGCCAAGCCTCCAAATGGTCGTCACGAGACCAAAAGAGAGGCGCGTCGGAGTCCGTACTTCCTTACAAGGGTCATCCCAAGTCTGTCCAGGAAAGTGTTCACACCCATCACAACCACCTGAACAACCACCACGGGGAGGGATCCACGATACACACCACAGACGCCCACGAATCATCACGACACACATGGCTGAGACATCCGTTGTTCGCGTTGCTTTTCAGGTACTTCCAAGGGGGACACGCCGCTCGTCTGCAAATATCCAGTCCTTGGCATCCCTGGCCTCATATCCCCATATAATGGAAGTCTATCAAGACTGGCGACCACCCCCTCCCGAAACCCTGACCATGCTCTCATGTTAAACGAACCCCCACTTCTTTCCTTCTGTCCTCCCAAATACAACAATAAAGGGTATTCAAGGCGCCTACTCTGAGGCTGCCGCCCTCCAACTCTTCGACTCTCAACCTGCGTTGTTGAGGAACGCCCCTGCAGTATCGCCTACACAGCAGCAAAACCAGAACCAGCAGCAGCAGCTGGCGAGGGTTGAGACTGTTGGGTTGGAAAGTTTTGTTAAGGTGCGAGTTGGGGGAGTTCAAGGTGGATGAGAAGCGCGAAGGGTTTGAAGTTGGGGATACTGTGTTGGTGTGGGTTGGTGTTATGGTTTAGACTCAGTGCTACCCCGTCTGAAAAGAGCGTCCTTCCCCACCCGTTCTTTTGGTTTTAGGTCTTTGAAGCCGTACAAAACCAATCTGTCGACTACGCTATCGTCCCTATCGAAAACTCCACGACTGGGACATTCTTGTCGCACTATGCTTTGTTGGAACAGTCTTCGCTATATGTTGTTGGGGAGATGTGCAGTCATGAGAGTCATTGGTGGGTTCATGAACAGTGAACGGACTGGGGGAAGGGGGGGCCGGGATGAGAGAGTGAACATGTCATCCAGGCTAAGGTAGTTTTCCTGATGGTATCGGTTTCCGCCCTAACCCAACTATTTTCTTCGTCTCACAGTTTGGTCGCCCTGCCTGGCACCACTCTCGAAGACATAACCGAGATCCGATCCCACCCTTATGCCATTGACCAGTGTCGCTCCTTTTTGGGGAAGCTGGATGAAAAGAAGGTTGTCATCAGTCAGGCTTTAGATACGGCAGGAAGTGCGGAGGCAATCAAGAGGAAAGGGCTGAAAACAACGTATGTTAGAGTATATAGAGCGATGGGCTGGATGGAGTAATTGCTGGTCCCCTTTCCCCAATGTTGCTGTTTTCCTTATCTCATTTTCATCATGCTCCTCCCCACAGCGCCGCCATTGCCGGAGCTCGCGCCGCCCAACTCTACGACCTCACCATCCTCCAATCCAACATCGAAGACAACCCAGACACAATCACGCGGTACTTCCTCATTGCTCGTGCACCGCAGCTACCTGAACGGCATCTGAATCCGAAGACTACTGTGTCGGTTGTGTTGAAGAACAAGGTCGGGGCTTTCTTTAAGGCGGTGGGATGCTTTGCGATGAGGGATATCAAGTAAGGATGTGAAAAACGAGATGGATTGGAAAGGATGGTGTTGAAGGATCTGAGTTGCCGTAACACATTCGCTTGCTCACATATTTTCTTCGGCATCCCTGCAAACAGTATCTCCAAAGTTGAGTCGAGACCTTCCTCACGATCCATCAAACTGGATACGCCTTGGGAATATGTACTGGTAAGTATTAACATCCTTCGTAATCAACTGGCTGTTCTGGAACCCACCAGTGCAGCACGGACGCAGCACGAGATACTGGAAACCAAACCAAACCAAACCAACCAACGTATCCCAAATCCTATGTTTCCCTTCGTGTTCAAACAAAAGTACATGGATATCGACGGTAGTGCAGCGGATGAGCCCGTCAAGAACGCTATTCGAAACCTTGAAGAGTATGCTGTCACTGTTCGAGTTTTGGGTAAGTCCGTTATCCTGAGCGTGATGATGGGTTTCGAGGTCAAGTGAGGGGGTGGATACAAGTCTTTGAGGAAGTCGTGTGGGAGCAGAGTGGATATCTCTTTTCTGTATTCTAAATTCTATTTGCGTCTATCTTCAAGGTTCGTATGCCAGATACGTGTCACCGCGTGTTCCTCTTACTGGTGCTTATGGCATCGGCATGTGAATAGAATATTGCTCTTTTTCTCGAATAGGAATTGTCAGGAAAGGCGACAATTCAGCTCATTTTGGGCAGGTTCCATGTCCATGTGTGCTTGGATATCAGTCTGTTATGGTGCCTTACGATGATACCAGATATCGGTGCGTTACTACTATGTTGCTAAATCTTCCAGGGTCAGTCCTGCATCTGCGATCACTTTGTTGAACACTGAATTGTTGGGAATGTGTGATGTCAGAAATAGAACGTAACCATCAATATGAGAGAATAGGCAAAGCAATCGCCAACGGAACCCCGGTGAGAAAAAACAAACGAATATTCTCACAGGCCCACCCCACTCCCGGCCTTGCACTGAGAAAGGATAGGGAAGTACACTCAACAACACTCACTCTCATCCAATTCTTGTTTAGTCGCTTTGGGCTTCTCAGCAACCCTCTCGAACAGGCACGGTCGCCTTTCGAGACGCTCGTTCATTTCTTCCAAGCGTTGTTGGTATTCGAGGGATATGCCTGATTCCCGTGTGGGAAGGAACACACCAATGGTTGAGTGCACCGCAAAACCAAGAAATCAACCAGCTTCTCCGCGGATAACATCACCAAGAAAAAGAAAAGGGAAAGCGATTCAGACCATACAACTTCTCCCTCCACTGCCTCCTTAAACCAACCTGATGTCCCCCTGCGCCTCGCTTCCTTTCTCCGTCTCTCCCTCTCCTTCTCAGCCTGGCTCTCCGCCAACCGCGCCCGAACCTTCTCCCTTGCTTTCTGTTCCTTTTCCTTCCGCGCCTCGTCATCCAGTCGTTTATGAAGGTCGGATTGTTTTTGGAGTTGGGTTTGTTGAGTACGGAGTGCGAGGCGGAGTTTGGTGGTGTGGGTTGGGCGGGTCTGTGTGGAGCGGGATTTGAACAGAATACGGAGGAGAGATTGTTTCAGGTGGAAACGGCAACGTCAAATGTGTGAGGCATTGGTATTCATCAGGAAAGAAGCGAAGAAGAAACGTGTTTTCCGAAAAAACTCAAGACTTACAAGTGCGGTTCCTGCTTGCGCAAGTGTGGAGGTTGCAACAATGCTCGTCGGGAGTGGCGGTGGGTTAGATTCGGAGGACGGGTCCTTTTGGGGGTCCGGACTATGTGTATCGACGGAACGGGGGGGGGGGTAATGTGAAAAGATGGGATTAATATGAGCTTTTTTTAAGAGGAATGTAGATACCACAACACCAGGCTCTTTGAAAAAACTCGCAATTGGAAGGGCAGAATTGAACGTACGTCACACCGGCACTGCCCGGTTGCGTCTTGACTGTTTCGTTTTCTGGAGGATTGGTGTGCGTCGGATGCGTTGGTGAGCGATGAACTAACCAACGTGAGGGGGAGGTGGGGTTAAGTTTGGGTTTGAAGGTGTGTTCGGGGGTGAGGAAAGCGCTGCGTACACTTTCTGAATTTGTAGTAAATGGGTGGGGAGAGCAAAGCGAAAGGGCACAGAGAAAGAGTTGGTTGTGTGAATTTCAAACCAATGGAAACAGAACGAAAGCATTTGGTTCCTCCAACCGTAGGAAGCAAAAACCAAGGACACGTCATGAATCCATCCAGCAAGTACATCCTAAGTCCTACCTTCCACCATCTTCCGTCTCCTCCGCCCCGCCTCGGCGGCATCCAACACAATCTTGGGGGTTTCCCTTTTGGCTTCCTTCCCATCCTGCTTCCCATCTTTCTCCTTTCCTCCTCCTTCCGTTACATCTTCCTTCTGCTTAACACACCCTTCTCCCTTCTTCCCCTGTGCCGCTGTAACAGAAGAAGCAGCAGTCTTCAAAAGCTCCTCGGGGATGTTAGACTGCACCTCTTGCTGTTGTCGGTCTTTCTTTTGTTTTTGCTTGTGGAGACGGTAGCGGTGGCGGCGGACTTGGCTTAGTGCTTCCACGACGGTTGCTTCGACCTGAAGTGCCCAGTAAAAGATTGGGTTCGGGAGCATAGGTTTATCAGTAACGGGAGAGTTTGAAAATGGGTATTCACGAAAGGAGGCAGGTAAGAACTTTATCCTTTTCGCGCCTTGCAACGTTGCCGGCGTGAGAAAGCGCATTCTGCACTTCAATGAATACACCGATCCATACCCTCACCGCCTTACCTGCTTAGCACCCTCTTCCTCTTCCCGCCTCCGCTCCCTAACCGTCTTCTTTTTTTCTGGTCCTTCGCCAACACCATCGTAGGGTGAAGGTGAGGAGAGGAAACTGAAGGGTGCGGAGGAAGCCTTCAGTTCTGCGATACGTTTGGCGCGGATGACGGCCGAGCGGGTGGACATTTTGGACATGAGTTGTGCGTATCTTTTATGGGTTGTCAGAGAGTGTGGAGATGTGGAGAAAGGTGAGCGAAACGGGGAGAGTGGGACCACGGGGGGTGGTTTTGTTTTGAGTTTCGTGCAACTACGAGTTCCCAGAAAGTAAAAGATAGATGCTCTCACCTCGGGGTTTTCGACGACGCCGGCACTGGCCTAGCCTTGAACTTTCTCCTCTCCATCTCACTCCGTTCTTTCAACTCCTTCAACGCCAATTCGTGTTCCAACCGCTTCTGTGATGTGGTTTTTCTTCTGCCAGCTCCTAAAACTCCCCCTTCCCCGCCCCTCGTATTCTCCTCGATTTCTGTTTCATCACTGTCGGTGTCATTGGTGTGAGGGTGGGTGCGGTTGCGGCGGCGGTGTCGGGTGCCGGGGTGCGGACAGGAGTGGGTTCGGGTGCGGGTTGGGGTGGCGGCTCCGGAGGTGGGGGAGGAGTAGAGGGTTGAGACGTCTGATAAGAAAGAAAACAGATGGTGAGTTTAGGCAAGTAAGGGGCAAGCGCGAGGGCAGGACAGAAATGATGCGCCGAAAAAGAACACCCTCTAGGGTAGTGGGTATTCGGCTCGACGCTTCAGAAACAAAACTACCAGCATCATTCGTCTATCCCCCCATACACATACCATCACTATCATCTCCGACTCCCCCATCCTCATTCCTCGTCCTCACATATCCACGACCCTCCTGTTGCATTCCTCCCTGCTGTTGCCGACGTCGTCGTTGCTGCGTAGAACTGTCGTTGTTGTCACCCCAAGCTGTGGTCCCACGCCGCCTGGGGGTGGTGAGTCTGTTTGCGGAACGTGAACGGTAGGTGAGGTTGCCGGTGCGGTGCCAGCGGTCGCGGTAAATCTGGATATGGACCGGGAAACAAATGGAAAAGAATATATTGGAATGAATTTGGATTGGGAAATGGACACGTGTGCAAAACGTCGGGCAGCCGGCCCAGCATTCCTTCTATGGGGGTTAGCCGCCCCCTCCCCCCCCGGC
>JADGJF010001171.1:0-11153 GCA_027596845.1 Quaeritorhiza haematococci
CGGTAGTGGTGATAGGGGGAGGCGATTCGGGTGCGGGAGGGGACTATGGTGGTGCTGGTGCGATGGGCGATGCTGGCAATAATGCGAACTTTTGGGGGGCCAACCAAGGATATGGTGGGGAAGGGTTCTATGGACAAGGATACGGTTGGGGAGACTATGGTTACAGTGCAGGTTGGGGTTCGGGAGCAGGAAGCGATTCCAACAGTGCCGGTGGTGATTCGTCGACGACAGCACCCGGAGTTACGTCAAGTGACGCAACAGGTCAGGGTAAAGAGAATATGATGTATCAAGGTGGATGGGGAGGTGCATATGGGTATGAACAGATGTACGGCTACGACTACAGTGCTGGAAACGATGAGAGTGGAGACGCCAGAAAGCGTGTGTATGGGACTGAAGGTGGGGATGGCGGCGAGAGTGGGGGAGACTTTGGTGCCGCTGCACCAGGAGAAGGCGAAGACAACGAGGAACGCAGAAAACGGTCACGGATGATGGAATGATGATGAAAAGGACGTGTATACTCGATATGTTTTCGTTTTCTCTTTCTTAGCGTTTGTCTTCACTCCCAAATCCCCCTCTCCTACTATGCCTATGTGAGCATACAAGTTTTAGATATTCTATTGATTGGATTTCGCGTTCACCTGTCGTGTACATACTTTTCCCGAATGCAAGCCTTTCTTGTTCAGGTTTTCACTCTTTTTAATAAATATCAACTTGCCGTTGCCTCCAACGAAAACCCTGGATTGGATGGATGGTGAGGAAAGCATGAGGAAAGATGTTGCACTTCGCATTCACCAGCAGGCCAGACCGTAAATGAAAGTGTCGTATGTCTCCGTATACTCAGATAGATGCGCGAGGGACCGAGGGCCATAGGAAGGCCATAGATTATCAGCGGTAGTGAAGGAAGCTGTTACATGACTAACATCCCTCATGGTGGCTCTTGACTCCGGCGGTTTGACCTTGGAGGAGAGTTTTGGGCGCATACTTGCAGACACAAGACCACGCACACCTCTTTTGACCTGCCTCTTGACTTGCACACAGGTTTGACAAAGACATTGAGCAGACAAGTCCGAAAACAGAAAACCCCGCTTCCCAGCATTAACCAAAAGCCCAAAGCGGGTTCTAGAAACCAAATGCGCTCACCATTCGGTAGCTGATTCACCTGGTTGCTTCGTGCCGGACTCTTTCCCTGAATACTATCGTTCATTTATCTGATTATCTCCGCTGAACCTGAACTCCAGACCCCTAAACGACAGTCCACCTTCGTGCTCCTAGAGAGCATTCGCTAGCACCACCAACACTACCAGCAGTAACAGCAGCATCAGATGCGATTAATGGGTCCACTAGGATCGGGAGGGCTTTTCAACGCCTTTCCCACCACAGAGCTCGACATTCTAGGTGGACGCCCGCTTCCCAACTGTCCCTATTCCACGTCAGCCCTTCCCCCTTCGGTATCGCCACCGTCGCCCCCTTCACCGGGGCAAAATCTCACCGATGCCTCTGTCACCACAGACACTGGAAGTGGAACTTTCTCAAGCAGTAGCTTCCCCCCGCAAGGTTTCCACAACGGTTCAGCCTGGCAGCTTCACAACCCCACCGTCTCGTTCACGTACATCGTTCTGGGGATAACGTTGCTTTGCATGGCTCTTGTCACGGCTACCCGATTCAACTCTGTGAAAGTCTTCAACAGGCATATTCGTCATCCTTCTGTCCGGAACGGAATGTGGATTGCCTACTTCTTCTGCGTTGGTTTGAGGTGATTGATCCTCCCTTTTAATCTTACATTCTATCTGGATGGTACGCAAAGACTTCGTAATGCTTACGCAAACATTTCCTTGACTTGGTCAAAAAAGCTTCATGATCGACGCCATCCGATACATAAGCGACCTTCCACGGGCACAACCGCCATCACCAGACGTGAACTCCAGGACGGTTGAAGACACCTTGCCCACAACGGTCCATCCGCAGGTCATTGATGCATGGATGTTGCTGGCATCCGCTCTGTTGAGATCGGTCAGCGTGGCGTTCTTGACCATCGCGCTATACCAGCAAGCCAAACATCGATCAGCAGGTACGCAATACCTGAAATGATACATTCTTGAACGCATTTTCCCACTATCAAGTTTGATTAACATGCGGATTTCATCCTCATCAGATTCCGAAAAAGAACCTCAAGTAGCTTTTGCAACGTTCGGGTATCATCCAATCTCAACAAGTGCACCATCGTCCCCTTCCACTCCGTTTCGCGCAGCTGCATATAACTTTCCTTCATACGCATCAACATCCACTTCACCACGAGGTTCTTCTGCATATGCGTATCGGTCACTTCCCAGTAGTGGACCTGCGTCTCCTGCGAGACCCAACTACCCCTCCTCTTTTGGCACTCCGTACGGATCTCCTCACAGCAAATTGAGTCGACAGAGGACACATTCATTTACGGGTGGCAATACCGAAGAAGAAGAGGAACTTCTCCTCGAGCATCAAATGCTTGACAGCGACGAAACCGACAGCGCATTGGGGTGCTGCTACGGATTTCTTTCGATGATCAAGAAGGTGTTCGTCAGCTGGCACTTTGTGTTTGTCATCCTGACGACCCTGAACATTTTGGGCATATTTTTGGTAATGTGAGTAAACAGTATCGCGGATACGCTTAGCAACTTCATCTTCTGCATAATGTAAGACCTAGTGCTAACCAATTCCTATTCTTTGATTCCCAGGAATCCCCCCGCGTCAAGCCCCAATATCAACGCTCACAGTCAAGTGCACTTCCCCCCACCGTTGGTTGCACCAGGTCCACACCAGTATTCCCCATTATTCTTCTATGTCAATCTGATCCTCGGAGTACTCCAAAGAATTCCGATCCTATTCTTGACTGTAAAGATAGTCAGCGGTCCATCGTTGGTCACAGTGACGCCCCAGATACTTCAGGGCTCGCGTGTCCCAGCCGCCCACCATTCTCACTACCATCCGCAACGCCGATACGGTCCTCGCACTTCCTCGAAGGTCATTCTTATCTTTGGAGTCTTGCTGGGGACTGTGTTTTGGGTTGAACCGAGCGTTCTCAGTCGGGGCGTGGATACGATTGTTCGATCGGGCGCCGGAGACAACACTTCTGATAGCTACGAAAGCAGAATCTGTGTCATTCCGCCATGGTGGTGGCTGGAGTTGAATGGAACCACAAATGCCCCGACATCACCATCGTCGCCAGTTCCCACTTCCGGCTCCAACATTGTAGTAGCTTTCAAAAACACTCGTCCTTTGCATCCCACGCTCGCTCACCTACCATCATCTGAAGACGCACAGGGAACGCAAAGTTCCTCGGTTAAAGCTACGTCAAGCTCTTCCACCATACGTATGGGATCAAATCCAGCAAGATCTGCTGAGCAGCCTGAGGGGGGGAGTAACTCGAATATGAATGCCGGGTTGCCAAGGCCTCCACGGAATTTGCATGGATGGGCCTCGTGGGTAGACCTCCTGCACTGGATTGGCTACGCCGGATTTTGGGCCTTGTTTGCCTTCATGCGAAGGGAGTTCAAGCGCAACATGGAGGTATGTTTTTGTCCACCCTGTTCGTTGAATTCGGGGTTGGATGACGTTGAACGTGACTGACATGAACACATTGACCTTCTCTTGTGTTGTCTAGGAATGGATATGGTTGGCGGTCAGTCAAGTACAAGACACATTTGATTTTCGCAGGTACTGAAATCAGTCAAATTCCGCCGGCAAAGAAAAGGCGGGCAAATGTACATGTGGAAGCGTAATATAGAGTTGCTCTCAACACCTTTGTATCATAATCGTTTGCTTCAGCGTTGAGTACTCCTTTGCCCCTTATCGTCGCCATCTTCTTCGACCCTCTTTCCCCTCAACAACCCTGTTTTCTGTTGCTTGGCGTGTTTCGTTTCGGGAAAATTTCATTTTCGTAGAGATTCTATTTGCGCACAAAGATTCAAAACCCTACCTTCCTCTACTTCCTATGTGTTTGACAGTCTGGTTTTGTGCCTTGTCGGATTTCCATTTCTTCACACAAAGCATTGTAATTCAAAGATATAATCTTTGGTTGAGGTGGGGGGAAAGTGTCCTGAAGGCAGCAATCCTGAACGTGTCCAACGAGATGGCCTCTATGGCATGTGGTGATGGAGCGTCTTTACCTTTCAACCATTTTTGGAATGGAAACGGACCTGCTTTGTCGACTTTGTTGACGTATGCAACTTTCCCTTTCAAGTTGCTTTGTATGTATTCACAAGATTTCGACAAACTATATAAATAAAAGAGCGCAAATACTAAATGCAGATCTTACGAGCAATTGAACGTGGGGAATCGTAAATCAGAAATTACAACTGGTTTCAAAACCTAAAACTACGTATATTAAGAACAACGGAAAACACAGGGACCCTTCAACAAACTAATCAGAAGGTAGAAAGTTACCAATGTGTGCAATGACCAGAGAATGTGAGACTGGAGCGGGAAGGGAGGTCAGGGCGTACATGAGGCGATAGGGAAGCTTAGAGTCTCGAACATCGGCGAGCTGTCACGGCGATATTCGGCAGAAGGGGTATTGAAGGGTGAGAGCCAAACCACAAACGCGCAGAACCGTGTGACGGATCACCTTCTTTGGACCGCTACCGGGATGGGTTCAGTCGACGTCCAGTAAGAAGGGGTGTCTAAGCAATTCGGACGCCGTGGGGCGATTTTCAGGGTTCCATTGTAGGCACAGATTCCTATGTTATGGAAATGGGTGTGTTTATGAGAAGGAAATCTCAGTTTACGTGCAAGGAAGTTTGGCATCATTAACTTACAAGAAATCCAACGCCTTTGGAGTAAATCTTCCAGACTGGATCGCCATGGCAACAAGCGGATTAACAACATCCGGTGCGTTTTTGATGCAATCCACGTTGACGATTGAGCAACTGCCCAGGCAGTGTCGGTGTGGTTGTTTGCCTTTTGCCTCGTTGGGTGACGAATCCCGCTTCGTTTTCCGATTTCCAGCTTTGAACTCGGGCTTCAATTTGTCTCCTTCTTTGAAGTCCAGACTCGATACGCTCACTTCAGAGGAAACGTCATCCTCAGAAACGAATGTAGCAGGAGTCGTTAAAGTGGATGCCGATGAGGAGACTGCCAAGGAACTAGTGGATTCAGCTACCAACTCCGGCGTTGACAAAGTCGCATCGGAAGAGTTCATGGTGGGAATGCTGAACACGGACGATGCTACGGATGAAGGTGGCGAGGATGATGACATGGTGTTTGAGACCACTTCGTCGTCGGAAGATATTGATGACTCGTTAGAAGGATGGCGGAGGCGGGGTTCAGGATGGATAGATTCAGGAGGAGGTGTGATGACAATGGAGTAGCTCCTCTCCTTTCCCGATTGGCCTTGCCTTGGCAGGGTCGTCAATATACTCTCGCCTGTTTCAGCTGCCGCCTCTTTGTTGGACGTTACCGGTGTCGCGTCCTTGGTCTCGATCGAATCTACATCATCATCATCTCCTTCGCGCTCGCCTTCTTCATCATCTTTAGAAACTTCCGAGTCGTTCTCTCTCCCAAAAAGAGTCTCAAACGTGACAAACGATTCCTCCTGATCATCGACGTCTCCGCCCAGGAAAAGAAGACGGCTGCGAACCGAGCTAAAATCCTTCTGGGCAATGCAAGTCCCATCGGCAGGCTTGGGTTGATCCTCGGCGGTCTCGGTGATTTCGAAATTGGGAACAGCGGAAGGGTGAGGTATTTCTGTCTTCATATCGTCGACTCGAGAACCCCAAATACCAACCATGAAGTACAGACTCCACATATTGTCGAGTTGATACCATGGGGGTTTACCGATAAACATTTCGAATACACAACACCCGAGTGACCATATATCTTGTGCGCCTCGGTTGATCTTGATGCCGGGGAATCGTCTACTCCCAGTGAGCGCTTCGTTTCTCCGCGAGGAAGCTGATGTGGTTATGAGTTCTGGGGCGATGTAGCACGGGGTTCCTTCGATCTTGTTAAGGTGATCGCGGTCGCAGCAGCGGTATTGAAGTTTTGCCGTCTGTTCACATATGATGTTTGGGATAGGTAAATACAATAAGTCACCATACTAGGAGCAAAATCAACCGCATGTGAAGAAGGGCAGTCCAAAGAGCATCATATCCTCTTACCGCGAAATCCGCGAGTTTGATCACCCCTTCCTTCACCATGAAATTCGAAGGTTTGATGTCTGATTATTAATTACCAAATAGTCAACTGGTCAGTTCGTATGATAATCCAAGAAAAGCTTCTTGCGTGTTCCAGAATAAGATAATGCATACCTCGATGAAGAATGTCATGCCGATGGAGGAACTCGAGTGCCTTGAGAGCCTGTTTGGTATATTTCTGTACAGTCGACATGTCTCGGATTCCGGGACCATCAGGATTTCGCTTTGGATCGTAGATCTGATCGTGAAGCGAACCACCATCGCAGTAGTCCATGAAAGTGTACGTTTTTCCGTCCAAAACCTCGCACCTAGATGAGAGGTGGATGCGACATACTCAATAATGACTTGTAGAAGGAAGGATGTTCCCTTTCCCTCCACGGACAGAAATTCGGAAGCCATGGGGGTTGTGGCTTTTTGGTGAGGCTAAATTCGAAAAACGACTTATTTCCATGTTGGAACACACTTACCCATAGTACTTGATGATATTTGGATGGTCGATAAGCGTCAAAATGTTGTTGACTCTCACGAACATCTCAGTGGTAGGAATCTGGAACTGGTCGATGGTCGCCTGCTTGACCGCAAAAAGCACCTCGCCCGTATCTGGATGGACAGCTCGGAAAACCATCCCTAACGTACCCGCTCCAAGAAAGTCACCCAAAATCCACTTTGGAAACTTTCGTCGTAAATTCATGCGCACCAGATCAGCGTGATTGTCGAAGAATGCTCGGCTCCTGTTACTTGCGGGAGGGGAGGCCGTGGTGGCGTCGCCAGACTGGCCCGATGTGGAGTTGTGTTGATGGTGTTGTGGGTCTTTGTGGTATTCCGGGGACAGGAGGATGTGCATGACGTGGGCGAGTTCGTCCAAATATCGATCGAGAATGAGAGATTGTAATCTTGGGCGTCGTAGAGAGGTGTACGTTTCGGTTTCTGTTGGAGATTGGCTATGCTGGATGTGCAAGGCCTCTGGGCTGCTGGATAGAATATCGGCAGAGTCGGATATTGTACCAGAGGAAGCTAGGGTATGATTCAACTTATGGGGAGGATCGGGAGGAGGTGCTGCATAGTAGGGTTCGAGATCGGATTCTATGGTGGGAAGAGTGGATTCCATGATGTTGGCGAATGAGCGGTGTTGATATCTATTTTGTCTAGTGTATGATGGGGGTCTAGCTCTCTCTCCCAAGGCGGCATTCGACGACGACTCATCAATAGGCAGAGGCGAAGACGGTGCACTATCAATGTCACCACCAGACTTTGGCGACCGAGGGAAATTAAATCCTTCTTTCTCAGTGGTCGGACTTGGATGTGCACGATGATACGACCTCCAAAGCGAAAAAAGGGAATGTAGCGTGAAGGTTTTCCAGTGGCTGCTGGCACTGGATGCGGCGGATGTGGTGGACGAGATACTGCTGAATGTTTGATGGAGTGGTGAAAAGATTGAGCTGCCTGATGGCGCTTTGTCTTCATGAGCACCCATTTCGGCTTCACTCATTGGGGGAGGTGTCGGTGAAGATGGTCTTATACTCGACTTGTGCTCGCTTTTCTTGGTTCTCCGACTCAAAAGACGCTTAGCCTCCCACGAAGCGGACACCGAAAGGGGTATAACACGAGGAAGGGATGACGACCGCCTGGAAGACTCGGATTCCATGTCGCTCGTCACGGATAGATAAGTTCGGTCTTTCTCGTTAGACTTCTTGTTGCCGCCCCTATGTCGGTGCCGCCCCTGCCTTCCTTGTTCGTCCACTTCCATGCCACCGCTTTCCCCCCCAAGGCTGTGAATTCCTGTATCCAACGCTGTACTCTCTGTCCCCGTCACCTCAAAAGATCTCTGGTGCCGCAACTGCAGCAACCCGTCACCCATGAAAAACTCGACATCATCATCTGATGTGATCCACTCATCCGAGGCCTTTTTGTGCCTCGGGTTTGAGCTAGAGCGTTGATGATGGCCAAACGACGAGCGACGCAACCCGTCTTCCACACTCTTTTTGTTCTTTTTCCTGTTCTTATGCGAAGGTGACCCAGCAACTCCCCTCGTATTTGCGAGGGTATCGGAGTTTCCACTGGTACTGGAGGCCCGAATTGCGCGTTGTGACTGGTGGTGGTGGTTGTTGTCTTCCTCAGGGAGAGGACTGTCACTACGGGACGGAGACGAAGACCGCCGGCTCGACCAGGTGAAGGTCATCGTGTAACGCCGACGGGAGACGCGGCACAGAAGACGGCACGGCTTTTACGACGGTGGAATGAAGGCGCAGAAGCAACAGAGAACGCGGTTGGGCGGACGCCGGCGAAGGAATAGGGAGAGGGCGGGCGAGTGGGGAAAATCTGCTTGCAAATCATCCAAATGTCGTTCTCCTCTTATCCAAAAAAATTGACCATCTTCTGCGGCGGCATATGAAAAGGTGAAAACCTGAAGTGCGGCGGCGACCACCGATTAAAGTTGTGTTCCACAGTGTGGCACGGTGGTACGCTCCCATGCATGGGAAGGTGATCGGCGTCTGAGTTTTCGAGTTCACAAGACCAAGACCTCGATCAAGACGAACGAACACAACACCCAGTACAACACCTACAACCATTCAGTCAAAGTCATCCTCAACCTCATCGGGATGTTGACAGAAAACAAAACCTTCCTCATTCTCATCGTCGGGTGCCTTCTTCAACTGTTACCCTTAGCATGCCTCTCGGTTTCGGCTGAAGCCCTCAACGATGACCTCACACTCCTGCCGGCTCTGTGTCTCCAAGTCCCAGACGAAGGACTATGCAAAGCATTGATCAATCGATTCTATTACGACCAGGAAACAAAGTCTTGCAAACGGTTCATATGGGGTGGATGCGGCGGAACAGTACCCTTTGAGGTTTAAAGAATGGCAGTGACCTGCTTTCTTTCTTTCTTTCGGTGTTTCAGGAACGTGGGTTTTCCTTTTTTTTTCCCCTAAAATCGTGCACCCCTTGTTCTCTTCCTCCCGACACTCATTCAGAGCATTGAAGAATGTCGGTCTGTTTGCGAACCCAACAGGCGAAACCAACTCAACGAGTTGTTGCAAAAGGATTCTTGTTTTGACAACCCTTGCGCACCGGATGAGATTTGTTTTGACGAACATCAAGTCTGGTGTTTAGTAGAACCGGTAAGGCTAAGCACACTTTGGAGTGTCCGAGTTTTGCTTTTCAATGCGCACTTGACACTCCCAGGCTGGACTAACAGACGGTCGTTGCCATATCGTACCACAGTGCCCTAAGTGGACATGCCGGAAGAAGGAATCTCTCTTCTCAATTCAAGAATAACAGGTTGCCTTTCCATGTCATAGATATCACCACATGGCGACAGACATGGGAACAGAGCACAAAACAAGACAGTTTCATAGTGAAAAGTCAGGTGCACAATGTATCGATTCGATTTGATTAGCAAAAACACCATCCATTCCACTATTGAAAGTATTCATTCAAATCTATCACGAAACCCCGAACATGCTCACGTTTATTTAAAAATGTTTACTCTTTTACAAGAAGGCCCTTCTCCGAAACGTAGATACCGTCTATAAATAGCAGGAACATCGAAAAACATCGAAGAAGACAACAAATCAGGTTGACAGAAAATGGGGTCGAAAAGGAAGATGAATTAGCACATAGCTTCTCGATGCCGATAAAGGAAAATATGCCAAGCGATTTCGAACAAAGGTACGCACCCAAGAATTTACGGATATCCTTGTTCTTGACAGTGGTGGATTGTTGGATGGAGGCAGCTACAAAACAGAGAATCAACGTAAGTGGTTTGCCTTGCAACAAGTTGGCGACATCAGACATGTTTGTGTGAGTGAATCCCTTCGACTTCTGCATCGGCAATTCCGCCTCCCCAACATACCGGACTGTGAAACGTTCTGGATGTCGTTGCCGGTCAAGACGATTTCGTCCTTTTGGCCCTCAGAGTGGGCGACCTTCACACCTTCCAACATGCGCACCCTCCGGATGACCTTCTCGCCAATGAAGTTACGGATTTCAACAAGGGTACCGTCCTCGGTGATGTTGACGTTGATGGGAAAGTGAGCGTACACGAAACGCATCTTGTATTCGAAACCCTGTTCATTAAAAACAAACCCACAATTGTGAGAACATGCCCAAGGTCACATGGAACACCTGCAAGCAACCCGGACGACCACCAACACCCCAAATACAGCCAAGAAACCCACCTTGGTGACACCGCGGATCATGTTCTCGATGTGGGAGCAGATGGTACGGATGCAAGCAAGGTGCTTCTTGCCACCGTGCCAGACGACAACGCGGAGGATGGTCTTCGAGACACGGGTGATCTCAAGGTTGATGTGCTTGAAGTCCTTGGTGAGGCCACCACGGGGACCCTTCACGGTGACAACGCGAGCCTTGACCTTGACGGACACTGGGGAAGGCAACAGCTACTTCGTTAGTCGAGGTGTATCAAGAATTATGCACGCGTGTGAAAGAATATTGCTTCTCTTACCATCCTCAGGGATGGTCACATCCCGCTCAGACATGATGGCCTTCATGGTTATATGTGTGGCTTGACTATATCGAGGACAAGAAAGCAAAGGAGAAAGGAAGCCCTTTAGCAAGTATTCCCAGAAACGAGTCCCATTTAACCCTGTCCGAGATTCCGGCATGAGTGATCCAGCACAACCATCTTGTCCATATCCCTTCAACATGGTTCCTCTCCACGGCAACCTAATTCCACGCCGTTCGTCGTCAATGGATCTACGTCAGATCATTAATCTCCCCAACGTATTTCTCTCCTGTCTCTATATCTCGATGGCCGAGCACTTCATCGATCACGCCGCGACCGACTCGACTTTCTTCGTATCTTTTCTGTTGTGAAAGACCGCCGGTTCTACTCCGTAACGGCCAAGTCGCCCGAAACAATAATTGTTGCTGCCGCAGTGTTGACTTTTTAAGGCCGTCTTCCGGGTGTTGTTGATATTCCTCACACATTATCTGACCAACATCCCATCCCCATCCCCATCC
>JADGJF010001173.1:0-11151 GCA_027596845.1 Quaeritorhiza haematococci
GAGAAAAGGAGGGGGTGGAGGAGACCGGGGGATGATGATGGGTGACGAGGACGAGGATGATGAGTACGCACCTGTTGTTGTTGAACTCGATGAGCCTGTGTGAACGTATTTTGATGTGCAGGAGTGCCTAAGATGTCATTTGATGAATCATTGTACATGGAGACATGGAGTGTATTTCACGAAACATTTTCGCACACATACGAAGAACGAACTAACGCCAATAGAGTGCAACAAGCGAGAGGAAGGACAAACATGGAGGGAGGAGACAGATTGCTCGATCAAATTTGATCAAGTTATTTAAAACAGGCATTAGAGGCCGGAATCCCTCAAGGGTATGCGTAAATACCCGATAGACTCTCGAAGTCCCCTTGACCTGACCTCAATACATATCATCTTTTCGAGCTTGTTGGGGCGAGCCCCAAAAAGGAGCCCAACACCCATATCCGTCTTTCTCTCCATGTTCGTCAGCTTCCAGATCCTTCGCCACGTTCACCCCTTCCAGAACTCAGACGTACCTTGTCCTTTCGGGTGATGACACCCTGCAACCTCAGCAAAACCACGCATCAACGCCCTCTACTGCCACCAGCGGATACGCATACAACGAAACGAAAGTCAGGACAGCAGTCATCGGTCCGCGGAGAGGTCCCTGGGAATATCCTCCATATCGTCACGCGCTTCCCATCCCTTGTACCAAGGACGGGGTAGCATCAGACCTGCTTGAAAAGCGTGGTTTGACGTCCAGTGTACTTTCACTTTCGATTCATGCGTCGCTGGCGACGGCAATAGGGTGAGCGCTGCGTAGTTGCGGTCGGTGCGGTGCGGCGGCAAGAAGGTGAAGACGAGAAGAAAAATTGGGAGTTGGATGTAGTACAGAAGATCCTGGGCAAGTTTTGGAGACTCGGAGAGTTTGCACATGCTTGGGAATGGCAACGGCGGGAATGACGACGGTCCTGGCGGTCGGAGGTGCTGGGGGCCAGAATGCGAAGACCGTCAAAGGCATATACGCCCTATTAGAGAATGGGGATGTCCCTCATGAGTCCTTGTTACGAGTGCGTACACAGAAAATGGTGCATTCCGCTCTGATCAAAAGGTGTTGGGAAGGGAAAAGACGGCAAAGGCACTCGCAAAGAGCCTGGATGCACATCCAAATCCGGGTCCAGAGTTCAAAAGCCCTATAGCTTGCTAGTCTAATTCGACCCCTGCTTCTCTCTTGTCTTCCCCCTGTTGAAAAAAAAAATAAACTCAAACAAAAATAGGAGTGCGAGCTGTTCCTCCCATACCTCGTCTCCCTCCATAAAAGTGGATGCGACGAGGGGAAACTGAATGCATTCGGAACGCATTTACGGCAGGATAAGGTGATCAATTTGAACCGAAGAGTTTGTGAGGTGTCTGTGGGTCCGCGTGGTGGGGTCATAAAGTTTCCTATGCAGATCCAGATATGGTTCAGTTCTTTGCTACTTCACTCACCATTTCAACTTGGATTCGCGGTGTTGCTGACAATGACCATATCTCACTCTGACTGCGAACTGGATACGGAATTTGTGGCGGATCAAGCGGGTGGAGGCCGCTGCAGGTTACTACGACGCTGACTACTCCCTTGCGAAAGCGTTTATGGATGGAAGTATTTCAAAGGTAGGATTCGAGCTATGGTAGGGGAGAGAGGAGCGTAAAAGCGAAAGAAAGAGCGGGGAATGAAAGGAGACGCGGGGACATTGAGAGTGGGAGAGTGAAAAGGCAGTGAAGAGCGGAAGAGGAGGGAAGTGGTATTTTTTGGCTCAAATTGCAAAGCTTTCAAAACGAAATTCCTCTTTGAATGCATTACGCCCTTTTCGGGTCTTTCAATCGTAATCAAAGGTCAAATCCGATCCGGAATCAGAAACTTTAAGCCCCGCATCGCAATTTTCAAATGCCTCCGTTGCCGACAAGATCAGGTATCAACTCCAAAATATTTCCATCACCGGAACAATCCAAAAGACGGTGATATTCAACTTGGAATGGTATGTCGCCAAAGTAGAGGAAGCAATACTAACTGATTCCGCGGTTTGCAGCCTGGTGCTCTCCCAGTTACCAAACCTTTCGTCGGCCGCCGCCTCACTGCTCGGGTTCTCTGCATCATCACAAACGCAGGGAAAAGGTCCCATCGACCTTTTCGAGACACCTGCTTTCTTGTTCGACGTTTCGTGCATCCTATCGTTTACGGCCGAAAGAGCACCAGATGTGATCTCTATCAAGGTAACTGCCTCAAATGGTTTGTTCAGAGTTCCCTACATAGCCCTTCCTTCCATCTTTTGCTCACTGTCCTGGGTTCTACCTTGTGTAGTCGCTGGTCCAAGCCCTGCTCGCGTCTCCTTTACGACACCATTACATTGCAAGGATAGTTGCAAACGCGCCGTTTGAGTTCGAAGAGGTGAGTGAGAAGGCACTAGCATATGTGCCTTGCAGCTGATAATGAATGATTATTGCATTTCTGAATGGTCCATGGCCACACGTTGACCCGTTGTTGATTGTTTATTTTCATTATCAAAAGGCTGTGGATGGACTCATCAGATGCTACCGCAATACCGAAACGGCCAAGAGTTTGTTGAGGTACTGCGATCGACATATACTGTTGCAACGAACGTTCATCGCTTACCCGCCTATAATGCTAATATGCTTCCTGCATTCGCTTTGCTCATGTATCCAATGGGTCATATTGACTATTAGTTCCGCACTGATGACTCTTTGCGACTTAGCCCCGCACCGGGCCGCATACATCCGGAAACGTTTGGCGGATCAGAACATGTTGCCGCATGTTCAAATTGCACTGGCAAGGAGAGCGGGAATGGATATGGTAAGGAACAACCGAACAAAATGCAGGCGCACAGTCCTGGGGTGCTTCCATTTCGGACGTGAGGTTGCTAATGTGGGATTGTCCACGTTGCAGCCACTCTCACGGATATCCCCCTGAAACGTGTGTTATTCTGATGATCGGGTTGTTCCTTCGAATGTACCTGCCAACACGACTTCTTCCTAGATTGCCGTTCTGAATGCCCTGTTCGCCCCTAGTGGCACGGCCACCCTCATGGAAGACGCCACCCATGTCAAGGCAGCGCTCTCAGAACTGCAGCCCACTTTATTCAAAGAGCTTTCCGGCGCTGGCGTCGGAGAAAACGGAAATCAACCGGTTCGTAAACGTTACATCCATGTTACGGTTATTTTGATTCCTTTTGGCATCGTTGTTTCGAACCGTACCTACATTCCATTTCTCCACCGCTGACTTCCGTGTGTCTCATGTTTGGCTTCAGACACTGACGAAAGGGGAGCTATGTGCTCGTCTTCGGGTCTTATGTGGTATGGCGGGCTTGTTCCGAATGCAGTTTTCAGTAGAACAGATGCGGATCTGCTTTGACGTTGTAAAGAGTTTAAGCGGGGACCGGTACGTTTCTCCTCTCTGGATGTATATTTGCTCGACACTCTTCCCTCCCCATGCTTTTCCCGTTGTCAAGTTTCTAATGTCCTCATTATCTCCCGTCCGTCGGAACCTCCTTTTTCAAACGTCGATTTCTGCCTGCTGCCAGAGTGGCCCGGCTAAGCCTGTGCTTCCTCCTAATCTGCGCGGACCAGCTGTATCACTACTCTCAAAGCACTCCACCACCAGCACCGCAGTTATACGTATGTAGGAAAGAAAATGATTTGAACACAACAAACCGGCTAGAAATAACCAACCCGGATTTGGTTTCCCGTTTAATTTAGGACACATTCGTCCGCTGCCTCTCCGATATTCTTCAATCGGAACATTCAGAGATGTCACTCATGCTTGGGGTTTACTTTCATACCAACCAGCTTCTTGAGGTTGAAAAGATCGTGCGGAATACCTTGGACATGGAAATCAAAATACGTATGTGTTGATTCTTTTCTGTATGCTATGGTTCTTTGTGTATTCGTTCCGACGGAGGCATCTTGCACTCGAGGTTTTGTCCGCTTCTCTTAATTTCATTCTCGGATACTTGATATTGAACTGTTCTTGCTCGCCTAAAAAAGCCCGTGATGGGCTGTTCCAGATGCGTACTATCTTCAACCGAAATCTTTTCAACGACGTTGTTCTTGCGCGGCGGGCATTGCAGCTTAAACCTACGAGGGCGTTTGGGCAAGAGGTGAGGATGCATCTCCGAATCTGGGCAAACAAAATCGAAATGCCCTTTCCCGTGAAGTGTCCCAAACGATGGTGAAAAGCGAGATAGTATTTGCTCACCATTCTAATCAACTTTCGCCGTGATTCGACCCTTCCTCACCGCTCGGGACACAGAAATCATCTGAACGTGAATCACTGTCTATAACCGTTGTCTACCAGCTCCTCCGCGGCAAGATCTTCCACAAGGTTGGCGCCGCCGTCGCTGAAAACAACGGGCGGCGTGCGAGTGGTATTGAAGGCAACCTCAGCGTGCGTGACTGGATGTACCGGCAGATTTGCGAGGCATCGATACCATTACATCCGCTGATGCCTGATTTGATCAAAGTTTATGTTGAAAGGTAAGGGCGAAGCTGCTTCCTTTGCTATACCTTCTTTTTTAGCGGCTCCGGCGAGCGAGGTGTGGGCATGTTTGTGAGAGAGTGTGTGTGTCAAGACATCCACATAATATTGTTTTTCCGAACGCACCCTTCTTTGCCCGCAGCATACTCGAAACTCCTCCCCACAGTCGCACCATCACCAAGATTCCGTCCTCCGATATCCTCCGCGTCTTCTCGTCACAATTTTCTCCTTCCTCGTCTTATCGCATAGCCAACTCTGGCTCAACTGCCGTTACGAAAAAAATCACACCTGCGCAGGTCTTGATGCTTTTCTACGTGTTGTATTACAACGAGGCGGTTTTCAACAAAATCAAGGCGGGTGCGACGACGCCAACGGAAGGAGGGGTGCCAGGGTCAAGGGTGATAACGGAAAGAGGAGTTGCTTATGAAGATGGTATGCAATAAGTTGTGACACTGCTAATGGATGAAAAACCAAGGAGGGGAAAGTGGGAGGAAGATTGGAGGCGAGAAGCAATCACGTCGACTACCTTGCATCTGAATACCTCCATTTTATATCCATCTTGTCACAGCCGAGTATCCTGACGAGCTGACCGACATGATTCCCATCAAGCGAATTCTTAAGCATGCTGAGAAAGCGGACGACGGTCGCAGCTACCGAACGCTATACCCACAGTTGTTCGCGTTGGCGTGCGGCCAATTCCCACACCTCTTCGACCCAGTCACGTTCCTAATCGAGGAAGGACGCGGTAGATGGTAGGTGGACAGTGCCAGAATATTGCTTGGAAGATTTTCCTTATGATATCTTACAGCCGTTCCTCACTTACTCTGCCGTGCCCAAATCCTCCCACTAACATCACGAATGACGTTCTCTACACAAAAAAAAGGACCAACAACATCGTCCCAACGTACTTCCATTACATGGACCTAACCACGTACATCAAGACCCTGCCACAGCCTTCTGCCACCACCACATCGTCGCCCACTTCATCCACATCGGGCGAGTTATCTTCAATGAAAATGACTGATGTTCCAAAAGTGGCGCCAGACGAGCTCGTTCCGCTGTTGGCGCTTTCGTCGCCATCAACCCCAACATCTAATGGTAGGGGGGGCTTAACAGGTGCAGCGGGAAGCAACACCGATGCCAAGGATGCTGCAAAGAAGGCGTTATGTGGTGAGTTTCTCTCATCGTTTTACGTAGATATTGAGTACTGCAGAACGATTTATCATTGTGATTGTCGTCCTTTGCGACTTCACCTGGCTTTCCTTCCATCCTGAATATGTCTTTCCAACAAAAATCATCATCCCTGTTTGAACTAGCTCTTCGCTATCTGACATCCCTGAAACCGATCGACCTGCTTCCATACTTTGATTGCATCCTTTCGGCAATGCTGCCGAACATACTACATCCGAGGTTTGTGTTGAGGATTTCGTTTGATATGACCAGTTTCTTCCTTTGAGAATGTGCCCGCTCTTCGCTTTGCGGTCATAAAGAGAGTGGGAACTTTCTGGAATACTACACAATGTGACTCTTTTTGAGAAAGCTGATTTGTGCTTGGCTCGAACCCGCTTTTTTCTTCTTCCAGGACGAACATCGAAGTTCTCAATCTTTTCAGAGAACTGTGGGATGCTCTCAATGCAATAACACCGCGTGAAGTGTGGCTGAAGACCACGAATCGACTAAAAAATGCGGACGGACAAAGAGTTGGAAGGTAGGGATCCCATCAAGTGATTCAGTAGGGGTGATCGTGTGGTGTGGCCGCCTGAGCAAAAACGGAAGAATGTCTTCCAGCAAGCTTCTTCCTCTCACTGCATACCTTCCTTTTCCTCTAGGGAGTACACTCAAAACGACTTGATCATGGATCCGCTTCTGATGTTTAAGAGCGACCCACGAGTATTCCGGTGTCCTACCGTCTACCAGATTTTCTTGCGGGTAATGAGGCTCGACAATAACGCACGAAAGAAGCCATTTCATTTCGCGGTCCTCTTCTTTTCCATTAACTGTCTGTCTTTGATTGTGATTTCAACGCCTCGACTTTTCATTCCTCACCTGATGTTGCAGATCCTCGGATGTTACATGGTTGCTTCTCGACACCGCATTGGGCGCAAGTTCCAATCTGAGCTTGCTCACGATCCAGTTGAGTATCGAGTCGTATAGTGGTTGTTACAGCATGCAAGTCACGCAGAGGGCAGGGCATTAGTTTGCGATTTCGGTGATCGGATATTTTCCATTGATTGCCCGACTTGCTAAGACTTGATTCACCTCCTTACGTTTCTCCTTTGGGGAAATTTCTCGCACGCGATTGTCTGTGCAGTCTTCATCGATACGAGAGTCAACCCTGAATGCGTTCATTAGTGCGCAGGACACGGCGATCATGCAGATGTTGCTCGAAATCTGCTTGGAGACAGACGATGATCGGGCAGGGGGAGAGGACGCCGGTAAGGCCAACAAAGAACACTCAGATCTGACAAAGCGGGACAGAAGAAAGGGGGGATCGTGTCTTTCCTGGCCGATGCCTCATGGTTCCAATTAGATGTACACACTCATCTGAATGTCTGGTCCTTCTGTCCTTTCCCATCCACAAAATGATGAAACCATCAAACCACACAGCCTGCCGTCTCAGCCGAATACGATCTTTGACAGCGTTCTTCCTGCATCAGCTTTTCGTGGACAATTTCAAATACATCAAGCTTCTCCACTTCCAAGGATACCCACACGAGCTCTTGGAAATGACGGTTTCGCTTATTCCGTCTTTGCGTGAGTATCCATAGTGCAACGTCCCCTTTAAGGAAGAGGAACGATTCTCAGTCACCGGGGCATACATGAATTATGGTCAATCTTACAATCTCGAGCTCCTCCTCTTTAAAACCAAAAATTACAGACGTATGCTTCGACTTCATTCCTGAGCTCTTGGCCCAACCCCACCTGGCGAAGCAAGTCTTCGCAATCCGCCTTGCTGCGCATTTATTCGAGCAATACCCAATTTCAAAGAGTCTGGCCATTGCGAAGGACGTCGTGGTCCCCAAAATCCGAAGCATGGCCGGTGCGGTCATTTCATACAATCAGACTGCGCAAGGAATGTTGCAGGCGAAGGAGCAGAAGGAGCAGCAGGAAGGTAGTGTCGGTGGTGAGGCTGGGGCAGTAACACCAACAGGAGGATTGGTGGGCACGGGGAGGCATTCGATGTCACGGACAAAACTACCTGATTCGCTCCCACCGCCTCCAGCGTCCTTGGCTCAGGAGACGTGGCTACTTAATGTGGTTCCAGCATCGTTGCAGATTTGCAGGGCGTTTCCGAGCTTGGTGGATTTGGTCGTCGCCTTGCTGAACGGTATGTATCTCCGTTTTTCCTTTGCATCGATTCCAGGGATATCTCCTTTTTTGACAACATTTCTGTTCCATATCTCGACATGAACAGATATAAAACCCCCTATCGCGGCCTCCAAGCTTACCAGACATTTCTCAGCTACACTGTATTCTACACCTTTGGATCCAAAGGCAACGGCGACAACAAACGGGGCTGCCGTAATGGACCCGAGAAGTGCGTGTGAGTTTCTGGAACGGTTGGAAGAGGTGGTGATGTTGACGTTTGGCGACATAACGACCCAGGTCAAGGGGAAGAATCAGGATGAATTGAACAAGAGCATTCTGTAAGTCGGTTCTCCGCACGAGGCGCTGACGTGGGGACGTAGGATGCATGCATTCCGTTCCCGCCACGCATGCGACAAACAAACAGGACAATTGAGTATACGTTTGCCCCTCATTTCACTGCACGCCATAACGTTATGATGAATGTCTATATATTACTGGTAACAGAATAATTTACAAGTCAAAAGATCCATCAACGTGACGGTAGAAGGCTGGAGGTGCGCATTGCTGGTAAGGGGATGCCGGCCGAACAATCGTGTTGATGAGTTGAAGCCGAGAGCCTTCAACGTGAGTTCATGACCAAGACCAGGGGAGCGCTGGCAGGTCATTGTGATCCGTTCCTCTTTCGCAGTCCCATTCTTAGCCACCATCCAGGCCTGCTCCCACCCCTCTTCTCCATCCCATCACGTCGTCGACCACGAAATAGGTCCAGGGTTCTTCGGGCTATCCACACTGTACTGACAGCCTACCAACCAGTGAGAACACTCCGTCGCCTCAAGCCTCCGTCGGTGTTTCGATCGGATTCGTATGTGCCGAGTACTGTGCCCACAGCCGCTCAAAGATGTGCAAGGGTGTAGCGCAGGACTTCAGATCAACAGATTTCGTCTCATCGTTGTCTTTTTCAACATGTTTGGTTACGACAGGTATATCCAAAAAGGTAAGATATATGTCTGCCCAAAAAGCCCACTAATCACATTTTTGATGTACCTCCAAATTCAGCGAAATGATGACTTACCGAAGGTCACCGACAACGAGCAGTTTGACTCGGGTTTAGTTTCAGTGGTGAAGTTGATGTGCCGGTTTTCGTTGTATAGCCGAGGAAGTTCATTGACATAAAATAGGCTACAAGCCGCAAAATCAGGTGAGGAATCGAAAGAAAAAGCTGAGGAACAAGCTGACTTTATCGAGCAAACACATTCCCAGCCCGGCCTCCCTTCCTCTCCACTCCACTCCTGATCATTTGACAAGTAAACACGGACAACGTAATCAAAAAGACGTACGTTAGAGCAGGTTTCGTCGCGCAGTTGTCCGAGCCGAATACGACATTGACGGCCCTAAGCGCCGGGACCTGAATGCCAGACCCGGTGCCGATGGTTAAGTTCTTTCGCAGCGAGGCGGCCGAGAAAGATTTGATGAGCATTTTCCGTCAAATCTTGTGAGACAGTTGGTGTTACAAGGAGGAAGAGCTGGAAGAATGGGGGTTTTGAAGGGAGGGAACGCTGTGCTGGAACACGGAGGGAAGGGGTTGGGAAATGGTAGCGGGCTGGCAAGTGGATTTATCTTCAGGACAAGTCGCAGAATCACAACCGCCTGGCTCGTTGGGTCCTTTTGCGATGTGTCCTAAGGAGAAGTCGCCCACTCTTTCCCAGCAGCTGGTTGAAAGAGCGGAGAAAAAACCAAGATAAGAAGTTATTGAAAGGGGCAAGGAAAGGGATGATAATGGACTCTGTTGGTGTATGTGGATTCCTGCCAGCAAAGCTCAAATCGAAAAGGTGGTGCGCGATTTTTCTGAAAAGCGACAAAGGCAACTATCATTATGTATCATCCCCGCTGTATTTCATTTGCCGAAGTTGACTTGGCTCTTGTTCCCGGAAATGTCCACCAAGTAGGGTATTCAGTGAGATATTAGAGTCACTAGAGCAGCCTTGTGAAAACGCAAAACAGTTTTTTCTCGCCTTCAACGCTGCTTTCTCAACGCTTCGATTGTTCGTTTTCCATGTCGTCACAGAACTTGCATCCTTTTGCAACAACTACGTCCACTCACGCAGTGTCTCACATCCCACTGCTTTCGTTGAGATCCATCTCCGCTGGGTCAAGCTGGAGGTCAACTCCTCTTGCCGCAGCTGTGCAGAAGGATACCTATCAAAACGTCCACCTCCCACGCAGCATCCCACGAGCAACCTCTACTTGATAACCTTATTGTGGAAAACAAAACGCTGTTGCAACCTTTTTGCTATCGATCTTCTCGTCCTGAGTCAGGCTCCTTTCCTCGCCTCATCTTTGCACTCTTATGATACAAATAAGCAGAAAACCCACCATCCTCGTTCTCCAAAACTGTTGCCCTTTCCCTTCCCTTCATCCAACAAGCCAAGCTCCCACAACACACAACCCCACCACAAATACAAACGTTGACAAATCATCCACCAACGTCGCCCACACTGCCTGGTATGACCCAAATGTGCGAACAATCTCTCCAATCTTCTGTGGTGAGAAGACAGACGAGGAGGGTGCAGCGGGATTCTGGTTCAGACCGAGGGCGGAGAGACGCGCAGCCATCTCGGAGGCAAAGTCTTGGGCGAAGTCGGGTTGGGTAGATTTCAGGTGCTGAGGGAAAGCGAAGCAGAGATAGAGATGAGAAGATGGAAAACTTCATGGGCAAGAACTAGTCGCAGTTCAGAGATTGTGTTTCCTTACATGTCTGTAGGCCATTCCGAATAGCTGGGCTGCGAGTTCGATTGTGACAAACAGGGCCCACACAGACTGCATGATGGAATGTTGGATAAGGAAAGAGTTTGCAGCTAAAACGTTGTCCATGAAGCATCGATATCTGCTCTTACCACAGTTATGCCCGCAATCGTAACAGCCCCATCAACATCCACCGGTCTCACTGCAAGCATCTTGACCCGTTTCGCAGCAGCCTTTATGTATGGAGGCACCAACGCCAACATACTCTCACATACGTATCCAAAGCCTGTCCACTTCCACCCAAGAGCTCCAAGTCCCCATCCATCCCCAATATCATCCAACATCTCCATCTCCTCATCCACCAAGTCCTCCTCAAACCCTGCGTCCTCGGCACCATAGGAGGCGAGCAGGTACAAACTCGTGATGGCAAGGATAGCGATCAAGAGCGTGCGAATAGCGGTCCATGCCCTGAGGACTGGGTCCTTCTTATTCAGCGACCGGTTCATAGAAGGGAAAAGCGAGCTGGAGAAAGGTTGCATAAGTGCCGCTGCAGTAGCCGCATCGCCCCAGCCCCCCCACCCCCCCCCCCC
>JADGJF010001174.1:0-11149 GCA_027596845.1 Quaeritorhiza haematococci
GCCCCCGCCTCCCCTGCCTCCGGGAATCGAAGTCAGCTCTTCGTCTGCATTGCACACGCACTAATTCGATCTGCGAGCGCGGGATTCCACAACAAAAGGTAGGAAAGTAAGTAAATGACCGTCTCCACGGCCTCAACATGGCCTTAACAAAAGCGTCTGCAGATGGCGAGTCAGCCGTCTATTAAATGTGCACATTTCGTCCATGATCTCGTTGAAATCTCACTTGAGCTGAGGGCTAGGGAATAAAGTATTCGATCACTGTGTGTGTGTGCGACTCTGCGTCCATAATGCCATCTTGTCCGATCAGCACGTGCTTTGAGTGTCCTTTGGTTGATCCTTCACCACCATCACTAGAAGGTAAAAAAATGATGGTGGTTGGAGAATAGAACGGTGGCCGCACTATAGCTCGAGAGTCCATAGAAATCCAGTTTGAACCAACAACAAAGTCTTAGTTGCAAGCGAGTCCCAATTGCAACGATCAAGATGACAACTCCGAACACCGCTAGCCCTCACGCTAGCCCTCAGAACTCAACCTCTGCCGTCGACCTCCAAACCTCATCAGAAAAACTCTTCACAGATCCTACTTCTACTCACGTCCCACAAGACCCACACCTCGTCCCCGATCCCTCCTCCACACATCAAAACAACAACACCAACAAAACCTCCCTTCACCACCGCGTTATCGAGTCAACCTCCTCCTTCTTCCCCCTCGCTCTTGTAGCCTTCGGAGGCCCACCCGCTCATATCGCCTTGTTCTACGATACCTTTGTGACGAGGAAAAAGTGGTTGTCCGATGGCCTGTTTTCAGAGCTTTTCGCGGTCACCCAGGCCTTGCCGGGTCCGGGGAGTACCGAGATGTTGTTTTCCATTGCTATTCATAGAGGAGGGTTGGTCGCTGCTATTGCTGCGTTCATCGTTTGGAGGTAAGAAGCGAAAGGAACAACAAGATAGTCTCGTTTTTTCCCTGCAAATCGCACGCGTTCATGTATTGACGCTTGGTTTTCTCTTATGTAGTTTACCAGGTCTCATCGTAATGACAGCCCTAGCTCTCGGCGTCTCCAAACTACCCACACCTCTGCCACCCTGGCTCATCCAAATCACCAACGGAGTTTCGGCAGCAGCCGTCGGACTCGTAGCTCAAGCCGGTGTCTCACTCGCTCGTAAAATCGTCAAGGCTCATCCTCAAATGATCGTCTGTACCCTCGCGGCGTGTGCTGCGGTGCTTTGGCGCGCGAGTTGGTTGGAACCTGTCGTTATCGTCGGAGGTGGAGTCGTTTTTGGGGTGGTGGTGTGGGTGACTCGGGCTTGGAATCGGTGGCAAACGGACCGAGACTTGAAAAATAGGAAGAAGAAGGACGAAGCGGTGGAGGCGGATGTCGAGGAAGGGATTACTGATAAAGACGAGGAGCCAGACCAAGGTCAACAACAAAAGGTTGACAAGCAAGTCCAAGAACTTGAACAAGGGCACGTTCCCATGTCATGGAAAATGGGCATTGTGGTGATCGCCGTCATAGTCATTCTCTTGGTCGTATGCATGGTGTTGAAACCGCAGTTGATGGAAAATCGCGCTTGGGCTGTCATTACTCAGTTTTACGTTGCTGGTAAAGTATGACTTTTCATATTCCCAATTCCGCACTCCTTTCCGATCTCATGAACACGCTCAACCGTCTCTAACCACAATACAATTCCACAACATTTACAGGTTGTGTCATCTTTGGTGGCGGTCCCGTCGTCATCCCCCTCCTCTACGGCTATGTGGTCGACCCCGGTTTTGTTTCCCCGCGAGATTTCCTTCTGGGTGTTGCCCTCATCCAAGCCATGCCAGGTCCCAACTTCAATTTCGCATCTTACTGCGGCGCCCTCGTCCTCGCCCCCTACGGCCCCGCCGCCTCCATCGGTGGTGCCCTCCTTGGCTACACAGGCATTTTCTTCCCCGGCTTAGCCCTCAACGCCGCCGTCGTCCCCCTCTGGTCCTATATCCGCAAATCAAAACGATTGTTGGCGGTCTTACCTGGAATCAATGCGGCTGCGGTTGGGTTGGTCTTTTCAGCTGCGTTTGCGGTGTGGGAGAAGGGGATTGTGAGGGGGGACGTTGTGAGGCCGTTGGGTGATTTCCCGTTTTATGCGGTGGTTGCGGGGGTGGCGTTCGTACTTGTCGATTGGGGGGTCAGGACGCCGGTTGCGATGTTGTTTGGTGCGGTCATGGGGGTTATTGGGTGGGGTGTCGGTGTTTGAAGGTACATTTGATCACGTTTGGATATGATGGTCATGGCGTAGATTTTCTCGTGTCAAGGGACATGGAATCAACAGTTTTTTTCATCGGTGGACTGTAGATAGTTATAGACACATACGTATGTTCGGCGTCATGATGGGAGGAGTCAAGACAAGAGACAAGAGAGCTCAATTGGCCACTGGAGCCCTGATGTACATTTTTTACGATATTTGGAGAGGTTTTGAGCGAAAAACGGAAAGTCAACGGAAAGCGGTCTGGCGTGGAAAAGTGGTGGAAAGTATTATGAAATCAGCAGGTTTCGTCAAAACGACACATTATGGGCTGCATCATGGGCTGCGAACTGGGAGACAAAGTGGAGTTCGAAATTCTCGAGTGGTACGGCGGTGGTACAAGTCCATAATGTTTCTGGAACTAGAAGAACCACCAGCGCCGCCGACCTCGCCGCCTACCTCGGACCGGCTTTGCTTGAACTGTTTACTGGACACTCACGGGGAGCGTGGCGGGTTTACCATTGAAGTAGAGAAAGCCACAACGGTGGGATTGCTGAGGCTCCGCATAGCTGAATTCTACCGTATGCCAACTGAAGACTTGGACCTCTGGAAGTGCATGACTCCAAATGAACCTCCGAAACTTAGAAAGGTAAGGCGGGCCGACTCGTCGACTTCCAACTACGCTCGAGACCCCGAGCTTCTCAATCCTAACGCACAGTGACTGGCGCTTTTCTTTTTCCGCCAAAAATAATCATCAAAGGCATTTGAAAGCTTGAAGCCTGAAGATAAGCTGTCGCCATCACAATCACTCTCCGAACTTTTTCCTGCCAGTCCGGACTCCCACATGATACATGTTCTCGCGAAACTCGTGGATAGAGCAGGTATGTGCTCCTGTGTTTTTTGTCCAAGAACATTTATACCGTTGGGTGGGAAAAGGGAAGTGAACTCTAATATCAAATACTGAATGATTCAACCGGTTTGACCTCTCGCACTCAGATTCAGTGGAGGAATCATCCGTAGACACAACCCTCACAACCCTCACAACCGCAGTGGAAGAACTTGCGACGAGAACGCTACAAAAAGCACTCTACATCATGTTTCGCATGGGAATTTGTCGGGTTGACGATTCCTTCCACCGGTACCAAAGCAAGACCCTCGACAATGACAATGAGCAAGCTAAAAAACTCGTCGCCGCCTACTATGGCTCCACTCCCGCCAATTGCAACGTTAACTCAATTACCAGCAATGGCTATGTGGACCTGTTGTTTTACCTTCAACGACCACCGTTTTCCTTTTACCCCTCAGACTCAGACGATTCATATTCTGATGTTCGCGTTTATGCCTTCGGTCAGCCCCAAAACCACAACGGATTCAGAAAAATGAAAGCATCATTCAAGCACCGAAACAGTCGTCCATACAATATATCAATCTCACATTCAAGCCCAAACACTGACGTTGACGTCGACATCACCACCAGCAGCCAGGAATCTAGTTCAACCCGTCCTCCTCAGACTATCTTTTATTACGGCCTATTTGAATCAACATACCGAAACGGGGGCGTGTTATCAACAGTTGACCAGCTAGAGCGGCGATTAGCGTACCTTGTCTTCAAATTCCATGGGAGCAAGGTTCCGCACCAAGTCATCAAGGAGATTCATGCCCGAAAGAATGATTGGCGTGTTGGGAATTGGCTTTCGGCGGAGGTTCAGAGACTGGTTGGTCTCGCTGGGTGGGTTGTTGAAGAATACTGGACACGTCAAATGGAGCAAGAGCTGAAGAGGAAGATCTTCCAGGTGAGGGGATTGAATTTCCTGATTCGGCGGGCGACGGGCGTACTGGTCCATTTATTCTCTCCTACATGTACATGTATATCTAACCCTGTTTGCTTCGGACTCGATTTGTTTTTAGAACCAAGGATACCATTACCCCTGCCTATGGACCTTATGGCGTGAAGGACGACTCCTCTTCTTGGAGGCTTATGACCTTGGAATCGAGCAGCGAATAGCCATTCTTGAACAAGAACTTGAGGAGGTCCTGCAAGGGGTGAAAATCAAGCATCGTGCAATGCAGCAGCGACTTGGAATCATTCCGGCAGGGGAATTTGAACAAAATCTAGGTCTAGAGGAGGATTCGGAGATGCAGGAGATAAAGGTTCAGAACCTTACAATTGGGGAGCGGACAGATCTTATTGAACAGAAACACAAGAATATTAGGCAGCTTATGCAGGCGATGGAGGAGATGGTGGAAAAGGGTGGACCGGAGCTTAAACACGATTTTTGAGACGCGAGATTCGAATGATTTTTGGTTGCAAGAGATTCAAACAGGCAAACGAGGGAAGTGACTGTATGAATAAATGGGGAGATGAAGATAGCCGTGTTTCAGTTCGAAAGTGGACGGTGGACTAGCTGAAGGATCTACCACGTCTTCCTTTTTTCACATATCCTTTTTTTTGTTCTGTGGGTAGAATTTGTGAACATCACTTTTCGATTGCGCATGCGAGGGACAGACGAACTTCACTTCAGCTCTTTCGTTCAACAAGAGCGGACTGAGTCATGTTTACATGCTAAGAATAAATTTTGGATTGAAACAGGAGAGTGATTTGTGAACAAACCAAAACAACCGACTGTCACAGGCCCCAGCTGTGATCAGTTCGAAACTGGGGGAATTTCGTGAACTGCCAGGTTGTCAGTGGAACGAGCTGTTTTTTCAGGGACATTTCCTCTTTCGAACATCACCCGAGGGAGATCTTTGGAGACCAAGTTGTTATGATCATGAATTCATGATGAATTTCGGCTATTTTTGTCTTTCTTAGTGCCCCTCAGTTTACGTGTCGGGCATACTTGGTGAAAGATTGAAAAACGGGATACAAATGGCTGTGATTTGCAGTCAGCCCTCTTCATTCTATTCCAACTCCACTCCGAAATCGGCCTGCAGATTGCCTTCGGAATCTTCAACCACCATAAAATTTGAAGACGATACTGATGAGGAAAAATAAGAGAAGAGACGACTACGTGAATGAAGGGAGGCAGAGGCAGCTGTGATAAGTTCGAAACTCTGAATTCATGAGCGGCAATACTGCAGAAATGTTGAGACACAATGTTTTCCACGTACCTTTTTTTTTCCTTGCACGGATATGCAACGTTTTGCACATCCCTTTTTCTTCCGTTTGGCATAGACTCCGTGAGACTAGTTGATTTCGGCTGTTTCCGTTCAAGTAGACCAGAATCATGTGTAAGTAGCATAGACTAGAGCTTTACCATCCCTTTTGAGGCGAAAGATCCGAGAATTTCTTTGCTATAATTTCAAAAATATGAAAGAAAGCAAGGAAAGTGACTATCTGAAATTGTAAATGAATGGAGAAGAACAGCATTTCAGTTCGAAACTGGATTCATGATTTCGAGGGTTTTTCGTGCCTACTTCTCACATATTCTGATTTTGTTCTGCAGTTACGACATTTTTGAATGGCACTTTTTCTGCCACTACAAAGTTTTTGAACATCACCTTTCTATTGCCTTGGAGAGACGGAAGTTATGATGACTTCATATGGGTCGTTGATGGGGAAATAGCGGAACGGACGGGCGACCATGCACGACGGACGAGAGGGGCCTAGTTGGGACGCGAATCAGAAGACGGTTTGGGACACTGGATACGGGCGCAAGGGCGAAGAAGGACGTGGAGGCTGGCTAGAGAGGCGCGGACGGGTAGAATAGACGAAGTGGACCTATCTCGATGTGTCGGGGGACTTAAGGTTAGATCGGGGGCAAAGGGGTGTGGTTTGGGGCCGATATGGAAGGAGAAGAGCTCAGCGGCGGTTGAGGATGGTGTACTGACTGTGGACTTGAAACTCTTCAGGCCTATAAAAGCAGGCCATCCCCTTCGTTCAGTCCCTCCGAACTCCTCCGACCTCAAACACACACAAACAAATCACACATCCAAGTCACGTATCCAACAAACCCTGCCAAACGCATTCAAAGCATTTACCACAGACTATCACTGCACCCACCCGTCCAAAACACCTTAACCCGTCCCAAATACCTAATCAAAACACCCTTAACCTGTCCAAAACACCTAATCAAAACACCTTAACTTGTCCAAAGACCTAAACTTGTCCAAAGACCCAAACCCGTCCAAAGACTCAAAAGTCCAAAGACCCAAACCTGTCCAAAGACCAAAAACCGCCACACACCCCACCACAAACTATTCACCAACACCCAAGCCCAGATCACATTCAAAAGAACATCAACACGAAGAACATCTCCACATGCACTCTTCTTTCTTTCTTTCTTTCAACCCCTTCCGGCCACGTTGCCGGCTGTGGGGACTTGATCCCTCGCCCACAGACGTTGTGAACAACCGTTTCTTTCATCACGGCCACGTTGCCGGCTGTGGGAACTTGATCCCTCGCCCAAAGACGCTGTAACCAACCATTTCTTTCATCACGGCCACATTGCCGGCTGTGGGGACTTGATCCCTCGTCCACAGACGCTGTAACCAACCGTTTCTTTCATCACGGCCACGTTGCCGGCTGTGGGGACCTGATCCCTCGCCCACAGACGCTGTAACCAACCGTTGCTTTCATCTCGGCCACGTTGTCGGCTGTGGGGACCTGATCCCTCGCCCTCTAACATACTCCCTTACTTTGTTCCAATCACGCACGCACCTCATCAGAAAGACTCAACACAATCCCTTCGCCTTTTCAAGCACCACTCATATCAACCACCAACGAGCCAACCCAGCAATCACACTCACACACCCATCTCCTGGATCCACTCAGAGAAGCACATTTCATACTTTACTTTTGTTCATCTCACGCCATTGCGTTTTATCTTCATATGTACCAAATGCGCACCTTCAGTATCACGTGTCAAATTCACTAAATGTCTATTGCCGTTTTCACACCAACAGAACTCTCATCACCAACACGACGAACTGAGCTCTTTCTTCGCTCAACCTCTCTTTTCATTCACTTTTCACATTTTCACCTTTCTTGATCACTTTGACACTTCGCGGCTTTTGTCCACTTTTCCCTTCATCATGAGCCGGTCCACCGCCACGAGGGGATGGAAAGCATTTGCGCCTCCCCGAACTCTCAATACCTCGGCCACCGTAACCCTTTTTTCCACGACGGGACAGTGGTTTTTGGGAAAAGGTGTGCGAGAGAGTGGTGACTTCTGGGGACCGACCCAAGTGCGACGCGGATTTTCACATCAGTTACCTTCCCTTTCTCTTCATCACATGTACATCCCTCTGACCGTGAGAACGGCTACTCCTATCTCTCACACTTCCAAACTGTTAAAGTCTCTATTCACCCCTTATACTTAGTTCTGCGTGTGTACTATTGAGACATCAGATCCGGATATCCTTTTCCTTCTGTTCTTTGACGGAAAGGACTTTGTAGAGGCAAAAACAAACCTGAAGAATATATTGAGTCCCGCTGCTGTCTTCGTGCGTTTTCATTCAACTAATCAACTCGAAATCAACACCACAAACGAAGACAAGGCGGCGTCCTATCAACTCAAAGCGGAGGTTTTCCACTTTCCTCCGCAGTTGCTTCGATTTGTTCACAAATCACTCTGCTCCAAATACAATATGCTAAGAATAAAAATGCTTCGCGCGACTCATTTCCTCATTTTCTTTCCTTCCCTTAACACTATTAGCCTCGTCAATGGCCAAAGTTCAACTAGTCTTAGCTACTGAAGTCAATCCTGTTGTCCTCCTTCAGCAGACCTTCACCGTTTCTAGGCCTGTGCACACAAAAGTCAATCTCGTCTTCGAACCCAACCTCCATTCCTGCCACATATATGATACACATGACTAAGTCTGCTTTCCTTGAACGGAAGAGCTGAAGTGAAATTCCTCTGTCCCTCGCATGTGCAATGGAAAAATGACGTTCGCAAGCTGTACCCACAGAACAAAAAAAAGGGGATATGTGAAAAAAAGAAAATGTAGTGTCGTAGTCCTCCTTCAGCTAGTTTCGAACTGAAACCCGGCTATCTTCATCTCCCCATTCATTCACACGACCACTTCACTCGTTTGCTCGTTCATATTACATGTGTTTAAATTTCATTGTTATGAGGTAGGCGAGTCGAGTCCAAGTGTCCCGCGCCCTCGGGTCACTCGGGAAGGGGTAAGGGTGTGTCGTAGCAGGGTAGGAGCGCGTTGAGTGGGTTATACGAAGGATCAAATACATGGTTCATCATATAATGTATTAGAAGTACTTTTGGGTGTGTGTCTAGTCAACTGGCGTTCAGGTCGAAACTGACTTACAAATTGCTGATGGCGATCTTCCATCCTTTTTACCGCAGCTTCAAAAGTTTTGCTCATCACCTTTCCATTAACAAAAAGTCGAGATTTACAATCACTTTATCTGGGCACTTTCCCTCAACGACATCCAAAGAGAAACAAGGTTTGGTAGTGGGACTCGCAGTGCTAGTTGATAGAAAAGACGGAGGTCCGACGCACCTTGGCAGGCACATATACAGGCGGCCGCGAAAACTGGTTCGCATCCTTTCCAATTCTAATTTGAAGTAAAAGTTGATGTGAAGTGGGATTGACGACGGTTTTGGGGAGTTGGGATTTGTAAGTCTGATACCGCTTTCACCCTTTCAATTATGACCCATGCTGCGAACCGTAAGATTTCCTTAGAGATTGCTGAAGGATGACGATAGAATTGACTTCATAGCTTCAATGACGGCCTTAAGCTGGCTGAACTGTTACAGATATATATCACAATAACCTCGAGTGACTCGATGAATTCTCCATTAATTCAAAGAAAAGAACAGCCGAGTTCAAGCCCAAACTGGTTCAACGGCAATAATTTCGGCTTCAACAGTAACCATCTCTTTTATGCAACGATTTTTTTTTCCTGTCAACTGCAACCTTCACCTTTCCACAAACCACGATAACAAAAAATATTTTGACTTTGTTTTGGCTAACCACATGAGTGCATCATTGTGTATAGGTAGGGGATAAAGAGGACGATGTTGAATTATATGCACACGTGCGCAGTTCAAACCTGAGCAACAAAATCAGTCATGCCTTGGCAATGAACATTCCCTTTCTCCAAGAAAGAGACCATCTTTTCCAAGCCTTTTTGCATATCTCCGCTGGCTGAACTCATTCACCACCGCCTGCGAATTCCACAAAGCTGCTTCAAAAAAAGACTTTCGACCTGAAAACGTCTTGTTTCTTGTTCCCAATTAAAAATCTCACCATGCGCAAAGAGGAAGATTCTGAAATGCAGGTGAGACTCCAAATCTTCTCTTTGCATTTGAAGCAGCCGCGTTCAGCGAAGACGTGACAAGAAAATGATAAACTTTAAGTTGATGCATTGAGCACAGCTTCCTATCACGAATCCATACACGCAGAAATCAGTTATGAAGGAAAAACGGAAGCGGTGAATAGAAAGCCAAATTCAAATCCAACTCACACTATACAAAACGTACTTGCGCATGACGGTGCAAGACTGACGAAGGGGGCGTAGCTAGGACACGGATTGGAGGACAGGTCCGGACAATGGACAGGGGCGCAAGGGCGGATAAGGACGCGGAGGCTGAATAGAGAGAGGCGCAGATGGGTAGACTAGACAATGAGGACATATGAGGACGCGTCGGGGACAATAAGGATAGATCAAGGACAATGGGGCGTTGTTGGAGACAATACTGAAGGAGAGGGGCTCGGCGGCGGCGGAGGATGGTGGAGTGATTAGAGCTCTTCTTCAGGCCTATAAAAGCAGACCATTCCCCTTAGTATTCTCTACGGGCGTGCCTCTAATATATTATATTCGACCCATTCTATGACTATAGCCCACTTCACGCACTCGGACCCCGCTACGATTACTCCCTCCCCTTCCCGAGTGACCCCGAGGGCGCGGGACACAACAACCCGACTCGTCTGCGTCATAATAGAACAACAGATAAGAAAGCAATGACGCCTCAGGGGGGATGTCGAGACGCAAAAAAACCAGGTTCAATTCCGACTTCCGACCCATCCATAAAAAGAACGCCAACGTCGCACCACTTTTCCATAATCGATTAATCTGTCTTTTCTTTTCTATCTCCATAGTAACACGAAATTTCATATGTGAGCAAGCGCATTCGACGTAACGGCTTTGAAAAGACGCTCCCCCATAAATAAAATCGACTGGGAAGGTTATCCTGAACATTGTCAAGAGGGATGAGTTCTCTTCAGAATGAAGATCTCAAGACGCCGACGCCGAGATGCTTCGATCCATCCCATTTTCTTGTCTTGCCTTATCCAAATTCGACTCATATAGTAAAAAAACAGAAGCAAGAAATCATATCTGATTCATAACAATAGTGACGTTCGACACGAATTCAATATGGGAGCACATTCGACGTTCAACTTGACGTTTGCAGATAACTCTACAAGACTTCTTGTAAATAGAACGGGTTGAGAGGTAGTCCGACAAGAGGGATCAATCTTGCACATATGCAATGTCTTTCGCCGAGATTCTATAAAATCCCCAGTTTCTTGATATTTTAACCTCAGAGTACAGTTGAGAAAGAAGCAGGACATCATTGAAGATGAACCCCCGAGGTCCACCCACCCGCATTGAGTGTACCTCGGGTTACCACGTTTCCGCACCAAGTCCTAAATCTATCCCCAATCAGCGTCAACTTTGTTGTATCCCACCAATGTTACCGAGGTCACATCCCCATCACGTCCCAAAACAACCGTTTTCCTTTCGTGGATGTGATAGAATAAGTGAACGAGATCTATCACAATCCCACTCGAGTCCACACTTCACCTGAAGTTCACTCCACGACCACAATTCGCGTCTTTGCAACTTACAACCCCCTCACCTAAACTCGCGCATTCATTCCACATTCATATTCATTGTATTCACCCAAAACAATTCCGACCCCTACAACCCCCTCCCCCTTACGCACTCGATAACATAAAC
>JADGJF010001176.1:0-11131 GCA_027596845.1 Quaeritorhiza haematococci
CTTCCCATACTCCCCATACCACACCCAAAACCCCCGACAAAAACCGGACCCCCCATGTAGGGCCGCCCCCCGGTTGTTGTTGGGGGTGGGTGGGGTGTTTGGGGCGTTCGGTTGGGTGGCTTGGGTGGGGGTGGGGGTTTTTGGGTTTTTGTGTTCGTCCACTATCTTTATTTTCTTGCTCTTTTCTTTTCTTCTTTGCTTCCATCTCGATTTTTTATTCTTATCCCCTCTTTCCTTTTTCTTCTCTTTTGTTTTCTCTCGTTTTGGTTTTCTATGCACATTGGATAGAAAAGTAGACATGCCTTTCCCTTTCCCCTTCTTCCTTTTTCGGAACCCCGTGTTTGTGGAAACGGACGTACGGACCTTTTTTTTGGGTTTTCTGTTTTCCCGTTTTTGGAGCATGGGTGTTTGGTGGGGAGTTACATTTTTCATGTTGCAGTTTGCAGTTTTGCTTTCTTGCTGTTTTGCTTCTTGGGGAAACTGTTACGGTCGCAATCGGCGACGGGTTTGAATTGTTGGGATGTTGGATCGGAACTGAACGTGCATACCCGCCGCAGTCCCTGAACCTCCTCGATGATTTTTCGTCTTGCCGGTACTTTCTTGCTTGTTTTCTTTCTTTCCCCTCGTATGCTTGCTTCTTGCTTCACTCCTGTTGAACCTTTGAACGCAGAACTTTTTTTCTTGACATTTTTTCGTATCGGCCTTTTTTTGGGCTTTGATGGAAAAGTGGGTTTGAGTTCTTTGCATGGTCGGGTTTGGAGTTTTAGAGTTTTGGGGTGAACCTTCGATTGTTTTGGGGGGATTGTGCATTATTGTATACTGTTTTTTTGTTTTTGCTTTTCCTTCTTTTCGTATTTTATGTTGCTTTTGTTTTTGTCTTCTTTTTTTTTTGGATGGGTGGGGTTTGGGAATCGAGTTGGGTTGGGAGAGCTACGCGAGGGAGGGAGGTTGGAAAGGAGAAAGAAGAGGGATTGGGTTTGGAAGTCTGGGTGCGGTGTTTGAGACTGGAATCGTTATGGATCGGACGAAGGAAGGTTGCATCTATGGGCATCGGCATTGGATATGGATACGCGTTAGGCTACTTTCAAGCTTCAAGTTTTTTTGTCTTTGGCTCTCTTTGGCACTAAAGATGGTGGTGTTGGGTGCGATACAGTAAACAGTAAACGAAATGCATTTTGTATTTTATCAGATATTGTATGGGTTGGGGTCAGGGTTGGGGTGGGATACTATGAAGAGATGGGGTGAAGGGAATAAGAAAATATGAAGAATATATGAAGAGTAAACGTTGCGAGGTGTGGTGTGGGTTGTGATGAATGGCGAGTCTTTCGGCTGGGGGGTTAATATTTATGCGCTTGGCGGGCATTTGTGTTGGGTTGTCGGAGTTTCAAAATGCGGGTGGGGTTGGAGATCATGGGTTTCCAAACCTGCTCACGAATACCAGTCTCAAACGACATAGCCACTCGGAGTTTCATTATTGTCGAGCATTTTCAAGAATAAAAGAACGTGGTGGGCCTTTTCCTGCATGCCGCTCTTTTCCGTATCAGGTTTCAAGCGGCATTTGCCGAATAAGGACCCTCGCCACTTTTTGCATGTTGACTTGTTTCTGATAGAGTCCCCAGTAGTTTTTCGATCGGGACTGCTCAGCCAGATTTGCTCGCTCGGAGACACCTCAAAGACATCTGATTCAACGGTTCAGTAAGTCATCTTTGTTTCTCCGAATTTCAATTTATTCTTTTGTGTGAAAACAGATGTATTGTATGTGAGTGATGTAAATGATCAAATGTGTAAAATGATAGTACTAGTATTTATCTATGTTATGCCGATGTTGTAGATACGGACAGACTAAAGAAAAAAAAGAAAGTGGACAGAGCTCAATCTAAGTAAGGCAAAACCTTTCTTACAACTGCACCTCGGCCTCACCCGACCTCTTCCCCTCAACCCCCATCGACGTCACCGCCGTCACAACATAAAAGTACTTCCTCCCCTTCTCAACACCCCTATCAACAAAGTAAACAACCTTGGTACTCCTCTCATTCGCTCCAGCCTCCACACGTCCATCTTCACCCACCGCACCGTCCTCTAATCCTTCCTCACCACCAGCAACCCTCTCAACACTGATCCGCGCGCTTCGTCCATCTACAGCACCAACGAGTTCGTACCCGCCACCAGAGACGCGGGACCTGTACACGTTGTAGGTGGTGCGTCTGAACCCTGTGCGGGGCCAGCTGAGGATGACGGATCCGGCACCGATGCCAGAGGTTTTGGTTTGTGCGGAGAGTTTGGAGGGAGCGTCGGGGAGTTCGAAGGATTTGCCGCCGACTTCGAGGAGGATACTTCCTGATAACGGGGGGAGTGTGACTTTGACGATACCGTCCTCAACGGTGAATGCTTTGGCACCGTTTACAGTTCCGTCCTCGCTTTTGGCGGTGTTGAATACTTCGCGCCAGCGTGTGCGGCGGGGGAGTAAGCCCCTTGGGATTTGCACCTCGAGTGTCTGCTCGGAAGTGGGGTGTCTGTTGATGAAGACGAGTGAAGCGGATTGAGAGGTGCGGAGGAGGTAGGAGAGGGTTTTGTCCTTTTTGGAGGCGAGGAGGAATGTGGGTGGGAGGGAGTCGGCGAAGACTGGGTTGCGGTGGCGGAGGGTAGAGAGGGTGCGGAGGGTGGCGAGGAGGGAGGGGTCACCGCCTTGGCCGTAGTCGTGTTTGCGGGTGGTGGATGCGGAGGGGTCCTCAGCGGATTGTTGGAGGAACTCAGTTTCAGCTTCGTCTTCGTCGTCATCGTTGGAGGTGGCGGACGGGGTGTTGAGGTCCCTCCAAGGAAAGGTTCGACGGTCATCCGGATCGTTGGAACCAGTCACACCGACTTCATTCCCGTAGTAGACAAGCGGACTCCCCGGAACGGTGAATTGGATCGTAAATGCAAGTTTGAAAAGTTGCTTCCCAACTTGACGGTTTGTTGCGTCGAATTCACGCTCCTCACGGTTTTCACGACCAGGAGTTAACTCCCACAACATCCGCGGTGAATCGTGCGAGTCAAGGATATTCCACAAAGTGTAGTACGTCAGATCCGTGTAGTCCTCTCTGATACTCTCCATAATGTCAACAAATTTGGTTGGGTCTTCCTCCCCGTATTTGTTGCCGAGGGGGATAAGGAAAGCCTGGAGTGCGTATCGGAAACGGTAGTTTGTGACGGCGTCGGCGCGGTTTCCGTAGAGGAGGGGGAGGCATTCGTGTCGGCCCATTGCTTCACCGACGATGAAGGTGTCGGCCTTGGCGGAGCGGACGACGCTGCGGAAGGAGGGCCAGAAGTCGGGGGTGTAGGTGCCTGAGGCCATTGCGTCGAGACGCCAGCCGGCGGCACCGTTTTGGAGCCAGTAGGCGGAGGGGGTGAAGAGAAGGTCACGGACTTCTGGGTTGGATTTGACGAGGGTAGGGAGAGTGTCGTAGCCGAGGAAGGAGTGGTAGAACTAGAGACGTGTGTACGTAGGGAGAAGATAGAGAGTGAGAAACAAAGCAACAAAGCAACATATGAAAGGCAAGCATAATGAAGGTGAATATTTACTAAAAATACGAAGAACGAAGAGACGGATCTTACCATGGTGTTGGGTCCCCTCGGTCCAGCACAAGGCGCCTTCCCGGTATTCTCCTCATCCTCAATAAAGATAAACCAATCCCTGTACGGACTATCAACACTCTCACAAGCCCCAACCTCGTCCCAATTCCCAAACTTATCAAAGTACGGCGAATCCGAACTAACATGGTTGAAAACCCCATCCAACACAACCCGAATCCCCATCCTCTCCGCCTTCCTCACCAACTCCTCCCACGTTTCCTCATCGCCAAACCAGGGCGCAACTTCCATATAATCACGGGTATCGTACATGTGGTTAGAAGACGCGGCGAAGATGGGGTTGAGGTAGAGGACGGTGGTGCCAAGGGAGCGAATATATGGGAGCTTTTTGATGATTCCGCGGAGATCACCGCCGTAGAAGTCGCGGTTGAGGGAGGGGTCTTGGCAGGGGTTGGGTTGGTAGGCACGGCAGTGGTTTTCGGGGAGGGCGGACCAGAGGTTTTGGAATACCATTTGTTCGCGGGGTTCGCCGCAGGTTGTGGCGGTGCGGTTGGAGCGACATTCGGGGTCGAGATCACCTTTCCAGGCGTAGCGGAAATCGCTTCCTGTGACGATGTCTGTAGGAAAACGAAAAGAGTGATGATGGCAGTCGTGTTTAGATACATAATCCAGTACATCCGAAAACAACGCATAGACAATATTCCATTGTCGACCCATTCCCGATGCCCGTACTTACCGTTGCTCCTGTCCCCGTTCCTAAACCGATCCGGGAAAACATGATACACAACTGCATTCTTCATCCACTTGGGCACACCGTCCACATCCCCAAACCTTCCAACCTCATCCTCACCCCCATACACAACAGTCGCAAACACCTCCTCGGGCTTTGGGCCCACATACCACGCCCCAGCCCCATTGTCAAACGCCGGCGTCTCTCCATAAGAAATCTTGTCCTTGAACTCCCCATCATAAGGAGAGAAGTAGTACGATAAGACGGTTGGGTTTTGAATGGTAAGCACTGCTTCCCACAGATCGCATTCGGTGAATTTGGGGGTTGCGGCATCGGAGGAGGTGGTGGGGGGCGTGCAGGGGACGTTGGGAGCAACGCGAGTCATTTCTTGGGTGCGGTAGGTGGTGTCTCTGTCGTCTTCGTGGAAGCGGTAGAGGAGGGTTACGCCCTCGGCGTCGTTGGATCGCGTTTGGAAACGGAGTTTGAGGGGTGTGTTGGCGGGAACTGCTCCTTGTGGGGATTTGAATTTGTCTAAACAGCAGAACAAGACGTAGAAGAAGAACGGTAAGATGATCGTGCAAACGTAGGAGGAGTCATGGGGAAGGTAAATCAGGGTAACTACAATATCTGAATATGATCCTACCATTGCGAGAATCGTAGAAGAGGGATGAAGGCGCAACACAGTCGTCACCTGTTGCGCCAGGTTTATCTTCGCAGTTTCCAGCTCCGCCCGCAACGACAACATTGAATTTGCGCGAAGGGATATCGTAAGTAAACGCCACAGCAACAGAAGAGGACGCACTCGGGACCGTAAAAGTGATCTTGTTGCTTTCTTCATCCTCTTCAAACCGTTCACCAGAGAAAACAGGCCGTGCAGTGTACGTCGCTCCGCCCGGGATGTTGTTGGTTGTGAAGATAAGCTTGGTAGGATCTGCGGTGGAAGGCAAGAGCAAGGCTTTCATACATTTGGGATCATCGTTTTCGGTGCAGCCGAGGATTTTTTGAAAGTCTCCGGCGGCGGAGATGACGGGGTTTGTGGCATCGTGGAGACCGTATTTGGAGGCTTCATCCCAGAAGAAGGAGACGAGGGGAGCAGATTGAGGGGAATGGGATGTGGAGGCGGATGGGCTTTCTAAAGCGGATGTGGTTTCGGAGGGTGAGGATGATGCGGATGTGGAGGGCGTGGGGGATTGGGTAGCTGAAGGGGGAGCACGGACGACGAGGGGGATGTTTGCGCCGCCTGGGACTCCATTTTGACCGTAATTTTCGTTCCAGTTTCCGTTCAGGGCGACCTGAAATCATTCAGATACAGTGATATGAGAATGAGAGAGTAGATATGAGAAGATCTGACCAAAAGACAAGTAAAACCAACCCCAGATCAGATCACAAAAATGTCCTGATCCCAACTCTCAACTCTCGAACTCTCAAGTACCCACCTTGAACTCATACTCCCCGGGCGGGACCGAAAACTTCTTCCTCCAAACCCCATCCCCCCTCACTTCTTCCCCAGCCTCACCCGCCCCATATGGTTGATCCAAAAATGTCCCCTGACAACTGGGATCCCAATTTGATCCACAGGCCCCCGACGCGGCCTGCCAGTTCCCTGGGATGTTTACGGAGGATGGTGGAGCGGCGGTTGCATGGGTGGGACCGCGGGAGAGGAGGAGGAAGAGAGTTGAGAGCGTGGCGGGTCCAACAAAGGACGATGATCGATGTGGAGGGGACATTGTCTGACTTTGTATTTGTCTATGTCTTTAGTGAATGTATCTTTTGTTTACAAGACGAGAGGCGCCATGTAAGGTGCTCTACGGCGTCTCTATGGCGAGCGAATATACTGGCGCGATGAAAAGAAGAGATCGCAACTGTCTTGGTGTAAGCAAGAATTTTATAAAACTGTCTTGACCACCTCCGTCCCAAATGAACAGGGGCTGGGAAGAACAGATGAGCCATTATGATTTTCACGATGATCTCTCCCGCCCGCGTCTTGGGAGAGAGCGCCGCGCGGGACTGCAATGTGCAACCAACGCGGGAGCGAAAACTGCCGTGGGTATTCGCGTGAACCATGTGAGCATGTGCAGCAGGAGCATGTATATGCCTCTCTCTCAGAGTTTTTTCAACTCCGCCCTTCAAAAAAAAAATCATTTCCAAACCATACTCTGTTTTTGCTCTATTTTTCATTTTTGGCAAGCGATCTTGAGATTTTTTGGTAGATAAAAATTTTTTTTGAAGGAAGACATAGTACTAACTCAACGCACAATCACTACTGTATTTAGGTGGTAGTACTTCTGTACTTTCGAAAATCTCAACAGATCAATCCCAAGCGATGCATCTCACTCGCGTGGTCACTCACATGGTACCCACCTTTGCGGTGCTTCTCCGCGTGTCACTCCATCCCCCCCCAGTCTCTCTTCGACCCACCGCGGCGTGACCGCTGTGGCCGCGACGTGCATTGTAGCGCTCCACCCTTAATCAATGTTCCCCAACCCGCTTTGCACTCGTACAGGAAATATATCCACCACGTATGGTTCTCCGGCACAGTGTGCATGTGAGTCTCTTTTCGTGATGCCCGTTGGTGAACCCTTGAACATAGGCGCAGGGTATGGGAGCCTCTAAGAATCGTGGATCTTAACTACTGTAATTGTGCGTGGTGGGCTGAGGTGGTGGGCGGGATTCAGGGCGGGATTTGAAAAGTGGAACCTTATGTCAAACTTGTCAAAGAACAATTACATGACGCCCAAAAAGTCAGCCATGGCGGGGCCCACCCATGGGACTGACTCAGCGCGATAAGTATCTTCAATTTCGTGGCGGGAGAGGACATACATGTACAAACGTCTGTATCGTTTGCATACACTTGTGCCGAAAGTCCCCAACAGGAGATGCACTGTATATGATCCGTCCTTCACACAATTGCCACATCCCTGAGCTTGATTATGGCCGTTAGGGGCCGACATAGTGTTCATGTATCAACTGCAACCCTATCGATTAGAACCAAGTAGACTTGGTCGCATGGTGGTTGAATAAGTATGTCCACATCGAAGATGCCAGTTCAGACCGTCGAAATTTAGAAACTCGTTCAAAAGGTACAGGTGAACGTGTTGCATATGTGAAAAGACCAAAGGAAGACCATGTAGCCCACTATGTTCCGATAATAAGCGGACTTTGGACCGTTCACAACTACTGATGAGCCGAGAAATGATATCACACAGCGAAGGCGAAGGATACATATGTAAAATGACTGTGAATTACAGCTTACGCAAGACAAGAGATTCGAGAGGGAACGACCATGGACTGGACTTCACAGTTGGGGGGCTCAACCTCACTTGTGCTATGAGAAAGCTCAACCTAAAGCAGAAGTCAGGAATCGAGACCCCTTTCTGCGATGCCCCACCAGAAGAGAAGGAGACCAAAAGAGACGGGGATAGAGCAACAGTCTACAGAAAGTTTCAACATTTCGACGTCACAGAAAAGGGGGCTCAACCTCACGCCCACTGTGAACTAGGTGAACTAGGAGACAAGTTCCACAGTCAGGAATTGAGGCTCTTTTCTGCAACGCCATCTGCTGTTCGGGAGTTTCAGGGTGTTCGGGTAGAAATGTAGGAGGTCCTTTTATAGACAGCCAAAGTGTCACAGCCGCCAAGTCCTTTAACCCCACCAAAAGGTAGTAAATGGTGGCAACAAAAGGGTTTCTGGAAGAGAACAGCCCAACAACCTTATTTAGTGTGATACAAAGATTTAAATCTTGCCTTGATGTCACACAATGTCTCACAAACCTTATTAAACCCACTTGTTGTCCTCAGCCACTCTTCCTTTGCCATCACTAATGTTGTTGCAAGCGCGCTGGTAGACAACGACCCTCTTGTGTGTGAAGACACTGAAGACACCTACACGAGCGCTGCGGCACACTCCGCTGTCGAACCCCCCGCCGAGACACTGTCCTCTCCTCGTGCCTCCAACTACTGAACTCGGGGAAAAAGAACCTCACCAATACATAACGGACAACACCAATTTTTGGGGAGGGAGTGTGTGCATTGCAGACACATGATTGAAGGGCCTCAATTGGGAGAAACTTATCGCAAAGTATGTAATTGGGGAACATCACCTGCGTGTGGGAAGAGTGGACAGAGTGGAAAGAGAGGGAAGACGGGGTGTGAGGCGGGGAGGGGAGAACAGCTTTTGGTGTGTCTGTGGGGCGAAGAACGTGCATCCTCAGTGAAGGGTGTGAGCGAGACTTACCAGCTGTGGAGCAAGAGAACTCTTGGTTGGAAAGGGATTTTTGTCAACCAGCACCAGCAGGGAAAGATACTATGGGATGCGCGCATAAGTGTGCGAAGATAACGCTGGGAGACAGAATCCCTGCGAATGCGAAAACCTTGTTTCAGTTCACGCTCGCTTACGGAGTAACTGACAAAGAGAAAGGGACTTTCGATTTGATGGAGACTCCTGAAGTTCTGCCTCGTCTGAACCCTGCTTTTTTAACTAACTCGCATGGCTCTGTTTCCTTCATTTCCTTTGACGTTGCTATTGCCCCTCGTGCTGTTGCCGTTGCAGAACTACCGCGACCGACATACAGTACAATCATAGGGAAACCTATACGGAGAGGACGAAAGAAAGACAATTTAGAACTTCATCTGACCCAGCGCGCATTTCCCTACATATACACAAAGAACACCATGCACCGCGCAACAACAATACTGGCTTCTTTAGCGCTACTACTAGCGTCGATTCAAGGTATGTTTACGTTGAAGAAAATAAATCTGTGGTCCAAAATCGCAAGCCAACAGCTAACAGCTACCCTCCTCTCTCCCCTGCGAAACATTTGATCCAAAGGCGCCTATTCACAAGCTTTTTGCGTCCCTAACGCAAATTCCCCATCTTTCTGCGTCTTTGGCAACGACGATGGTGCGAATATCAAGATACGCATGGAAGCCTACAGGGAGATGGGATACCTTGCTATTGGTTTTGGGTCCGGCATGCGGAGAGCTGAAGTCTACGTGAGTTTCCCAGCTCCCTCCGTTCGTGTTTCTTGCTGTATCGCCGGTTTCCCTGCTGGGCAACTCCAAAGAAAAATCAAGCTGACCTCTGTCTTTGGCATGAATCATTGATGCCTCGGTTTCCTTCCAGGCTGCCTCTTGGGCTGCAGACGGTGCCGTGACTGTAACCCGCCGTTCCAGCACATCAGCATCTGAGCCCCAAATCGACGCAAACCAAGCCCTCACCGTCGTTCCCGGTGAATCCGGACTCAACGGCAGCACCTATGTTGCCACCTTCACCCGCCCCAAAGCAGCTGAACCCCTCACCGGCGATGCCCAAGTCAGCATCGCAGCGGGTACCCCCCAGTCCCTAATCTGGGCCTGGAGCACCAGCCCCGTTGTTGGCAACTCCATCGAATACCACGGCCAAAACAGGGGGGTTGTGAGGAATATTGATATGCTTGCTACTACTTCGGCGTTTACGGGGACAACCCCTCGGCCCGGGACTGGGAGTGGCAATGGAACGCAGGCTCCACCAGCTACTGATGCGGGAGAAGACAACAAGAAGAAATTGGTGGAGGCTCACGGGGCTCTTATGTTTGTGGCGTGGTCTGTTATTGCGCCCTTCGGGATTATTGTTGCTCGGTTCTTCAAGGTATGTGCCCCTTTTCGCCTTTTAGTTTCCGACAAACTTGTGTGCATAGGCGGGCTGGGTTTATCTTGAACATGTTCGCCTGACAATCGATTTCTATCTTCTGGTCCTTGAAAAACAGGGCATTGGTGAATGGTGGTTTCGTCTTCACGTGGGCGCCCTCCTCGTCGGTGTCGGCGGTCTCAACCTAGCCGGCTTCATCACCGTCTACCTCACAATCGACACCGACCACTTCAACCCCAACAAATACACATCCCTCGGCGCACACGTCGTAATCGGCCTAATCGTCTTCATCCTTACCTACATCCAAATCATCAACGGTCTCATCATCGACCGTCTCTTTGACCCGAACCGCGGGCCTGTTGTTCCGTGGTGGGACCGTCTCCACTGGTACCTTGGTCGTGTTACGACATTGTTGGCGTGGATTAATGTACCGTTGGGGTTGGCGTTGTGGGATGTGGCATTGTTCCAGGATGTGGCGACTTGGCTGTATGCGGCGTATGGGGTGTGGATGGTGGGCGTTGTGGGTGTGTTTGTTTGGTTGCAGGTGAGGAGGGGGCAGACGCATCATGTGGAGAAGGGGGTGTGAAGGGTATGACGGAATACGGTGAGAAGAGGAGTGTATTTATTCTCTTTGGATAAACAGAGATGCACTGGTTCTTGGTTGGACTCCTTTTGTGGGGGAAGAGAGGGGAAGAGTAAACTATTTATGCTCTTTCAGTTAACAGCGTTGTATTTGTTGTGCTTTTTTGATGCTCCTTATGTTTGTTTGTTTTGTTTTCGCTTTTTGGGAGTCATATTATGAAAACGAATGAAACTATGGTCATACGTGGCATTCCCTAAAGGTTGAAAAATGAGACGGTTGGTGGAACACCCCGTTTGGATCTGAGAGCCGCCAGTTTCAGTGACCAAGTAAACCCCACATTTTATTACAAATAAAACGGTTTTCGTACAGGTCAAAAGCGAGTCAGATTTCTTCGCCTTTCCTCCTTTCCTTTCTCTCATTTCACATGGTTCGTACGCAAACACCCCAGCAAACACCCTTTCGTGGGTATCGCGTACCGTTTTCCGAAAATAAAACCCACTCAAACCCACACCCGACATTTCCGAACAAAGGCCGGGTAATCACAACGCAGATCACAACGTCTCATCTCATCACAACAAACATATCTGTCCTTCTCAAGACGAATAGCCCCCAACCCCCTTCAC
>JADGJF010001177.1:0-11126 GCA_027596845.1 Quaeritorhiza haematococci
GACAAGAACGACGAGGACCACCCCCTCATCGTCAAAGTCGCCGAGCCTGCACCAGTTTCCACAGGTGAGTCACGCTTTTAGACTGGGAATGATGTGCAGCTGAAAGGGGGCTTGTTTCCTTTTTCCCGAGTGTGTTTTCTCTCACGGCTGGCGTGACGGGTGTGCACCAGCAAGTGTCAGACTGCCCGTTGACCTTACGACATTTCGCGGGAGCCTGGGCCAAGTTTGACGGTTTGATTCAACGGCACTTGAGTTTCTTCTTGTGGTGTAATTCCAGCAACGTTTGACACTCAAAAAAATCCTGCAATTTCGCCCTCTTTAACACTATCAGGAAAGCGGCCGCGGCTGGGTGAACTTGAGCCTGATCCCACAAAATCACAACTTCATGAACTCCTGATACCGTTCCCTGAACCACCATCGTCGCTGGAAGTCCTGAGAGAATATTTGCTCGGACCCCTGCCAAGGACAGTTCCTATCAGAGATCCGGTAATTTTGTGACGTTTATGAGAGTCAATTGTATTGTCAGTTGTTGATGAATTCCAATATTAACCTTTGGACTATTTTGAACAAACAGGTTATCGTGGATCCGCGGGTTGAGATCAGCCATGGGAGACTTGCACGCCATGTTGCTGTAGCCATCGAGATAAGTCAATTGGAGGGAACCACCGAAGATATGGGTCACATGGGCATTGACCTTCTCATTCGCAACATAATTGTCAATGCTCGGGACTCGGGTAACTTCCCTGGCTTGATCACAATTGATCGAAATAAAGCAGATAGGTATGGTTTTGTGAATGTGCTTGGATTGATGTGTTCTGTTGGAACTTGGCTTTTAAAAAACAGCTTTACCGTTCTGTTTTTTATAGCACTGCTGCAACGTTGAATTCTATGCGACCAGATTGGATGCTTTGGTTGAACGGCAATTTAATCTTCAAGGGCGAGGAAAAACCAGAACAGGAAGAGTTGGGGGACGCGATCGAGGAGCTGACATCAAAGTTTGGGAGCATGCCAAGCATATTCTACGGCGACGTGTCGTTCATGATCTGTTATGCCGCAGCTGGTGCAGTTTTGGGCTTCTATGTGATCGATCGACGTACAGGAACTCTACACGACATATCCCCACTGTATCGGTTAACAGACAAATCAGACCGGCTCTCCATCTTGTGCTTCATCTTCAACTTGTTGCGCCTTCTGCGAACATGGTCGCCACAGCTTGGACAGCAACTCGTCGAATTGGGGAAGAAGGTGTCTCACAACGATTCCAAAATTACGTTTTATGAGAAGTATGTCCTGAAGACTGTCCCCTGCACCAAACTCTTCCGATATGACGAAGAAGCGGTCACAGATCGGATTGATTTTCTTCGCGATATGTATGCACTTGCTCGTAACAAGCCTGGGTTGGTGCAAGGAGAGGTGCCGTATCGAGAAGGGGGAAGCTATCACGTCCGAATGTCGACCATCGGGATCCCTCTTTCAAAACGCCGAGAATCAATGACCGAAGCAGATGTTCGCAATGCAGCAAAAGCTGTGCTGCAGGGGCTTAAATGTTTGCACAGTGCCTCGTATGTCCACCGCGATATTCGCCTGGCGAACGTGCTGTACCTTCCGGAAGCGTTCCGAGGTCACAACTACGCCGTGATAGACTTCGAGCATGCTGGTAGGGCAGGTGATCACTGGGAAGGAAACTGGCTTCTGGCTTGGGACAAAGGGACGCTTGACACCCAGGGTTGTTATACCACTACCTCGGACATATATCAGCTAGGAGTCCTCATTCAGAATTTCTCTGCCGTGTTGTTATCTCCCGAGAGTCGCGACTTTATTGCTTATTTGAAGGGAAAGCCGACAGCGGAGGAGGCATTGAAGCATCGATGGATTTCCCAAGATTAGATGAAAAAGATCGCCCGGAAATGTGAAAGCTGGTTGCAGTGACTCATGTAATTTCTTTTCAGATTGGCAACAATGGAAGTACGTATAATGTAAGCAAAAATTCCAACCCCAAATAAATCCCCAAGAAATACTTGTTCTTGCTACGATCTTGCCCAGGATAAATTTCGGGCGGGGCAGCCAGAAGACATGGTTAGCATGACGGTCGGGTACCCTTACGAACGGATGGACGAAGACTCACCAGCCGCCCAAGTCATTCATGCCTGGCTTGACCAAGTCTTCCCCGTTGCCGAAGAGAAACATTTCGTCCTCAAACTCCTTGGAAGTACAGTCCACGGCGACCTCCTGGACGAAAACTTTTGGATCTGGATCGGTGGGGGGGCCAACGGCAAAAGCACTTTGATCAACCTGATGGAAGCGACACTCGGGGACTATGCTACCAATGTCAGCTCCACCCTCTTCACCTACAAATCCGCCGGCAGCAACGCACCCACACCTCAACTGATGGAGCTGTCTAGTAAACGTTTTGTCTCGAGCCAAGAGATCCAGCGTAACGAGCACCTGAACATGGAGATGTGCAAGAAATTGACGGGTAACGATCCCATCAAGGGGAGAGCTTTGTACCAAAACCCCGCAGGCTTCATCAACAAATCCAAGATCATGTTCTGCCTCAATACCCTCCCATCCATCCGCGCCCAGGACGAAGGGATTTGGCGGCGTATCGTGCTGATCAAGTTTCGCAGTTCCTTTGTCAACAAACCCAACGCACCATACCAGTTCGGAATTGATCGGAAGCTGAAACACAAGATGGGTTCGTGGAAACCAGCGATGATGGCAATCCTCCTGCAGTACTACCAGATTTATGCAGACGAGGGGTTGGAAGAGGTGCCAAAGTGTTTTACTGAACAGACAGACACCTATCGATGTGACAATGACGAACTCGGCGACTTCCTTGAGGCACACTGCGAGCTGGGCGAGGGGTTCCAGGTGGAGCAGGATGTGTTTGTGGCAGCGTACACGCAGATTCAAGCTCGGGGAAGAAAACTCAGTCAGACAGAAAGCGTCAAGATTAAAACAGAGATGTCGAAGCGGTTCGGGACTCACAACCACAGAAACGACTTTCTCAACGCTGTTAAAAAAGATGGGCCGCGACCGCGCGGTTGGAGGGGTTTGCGGTTGAAGAATGAAATGATGTAAGAACGAAATGATGTAATTTGTCAATGGGCTAGCACCAAGTGCACCGATTTTGCACCACCAGAAGTAGCCACTCGATGGCTTCTTTTTCTTTCTGTTTCTGAGTCCCGATCATTGGAATGTCTTTCCTTTCTTTTCACTAAGTTATTTTTCTCTCCATGCACCAATGCACCACTTGCACCACCAAAAAAGTGTTTTTCAAGTTTTTTTGTTTTTTTTAAAACTATCGAGCATGTATGATTTTCTTTTTCGCTACTACCCGACCTCCACCACGACGAGCAATCTCTGATCAGTTTGAATCCGCCTTTTCCTCCCCATCCGCAAAATCAAGAACAAATAAAAAAAAAACAAATCTCTCAAAAATACTTTTCTGAAAAAGGTGGTGCAAGTGGTGCATTGGTGCAAGGGGTGGCCGTAATAGACGGAAAGGGAGAACTGCGTCACAGCGCCCATGGTACACGTTCTAAACACGAAACTGGCATGTATGGGGTGGAAAGCAAAACTGGTGCAGAATGTGAAAGTGGTGCATGTTCAAAAGAAAGCACAAATGGCGTATGCAGACCGCGGTGTAACAGTGTAACTCTGGTTCGCTTTGTTTCGACTTGTTTTCACCAGACCTGTTTCGCTTGTACACTGCCAGACCTGTACCTGTTTCGTTTCGACTGGACCCGTTTCGTCAGACCTGTTTCGCCAGACCTGTTTCGCTTTGTGTCGACTTCAGAAGGGGGCAATGTTTTTTGGATTTGGTGTGTCCGCTGGTTCTTTGATAGGTTTGTGTGTTTCGTGTGTGTTCAATTGTGGCTTGTAGAGTTCCCCTTGGGGGAAAACCATTCTATCCGGATAGCCATCGAATACCTCTGAATAATGTTCGTATTAGCATCCGACATTCGGAAGCATCTGGATGCACTCGAGCACATCAAAGTCCCTTCGTGAACATATGTTCAGTTTGCAGACCTATTTGAATGAATAAATTACCAACAAATAAATATCCATATCTCAGTCACTAACTACAACTCAGACAAAAAGCAAAGCACACGACATCGGTGAATCCCCTCAGCTTATCAAACGAACGTCGCAGCTGGACGAACTCATATAGATCCACCTTCGCTGCCAAATCAAGCACTTGCCAAAACCCTTCAAGTCTTAGTTGAGGGTCATCTTCGAAAATAGAAGCCAGAATCTTGCGCTTTGGGGTGACACAGGTGGGAAAAGCATTGTTTTGAGATACTTTGTCTTTGAAATGCATCGTTCACTTTTGTTTGAGGGCGGAAAACCAAATACCAAAACAAAAAAGTTTATTTGGGAAAACAAAACGTTTTATTTATTTCGCAAAGTCGTCAATTCTGTCTGAAACCTCCTAATTAAATTGCTCTTGTGCTCGTAGGAAACGTGCGTTCTGGTCTGTACTCGCCCGCCTAGAATGGGCGTGCGGGTGGGGAAGACTGGACGTAGGAAAGGCTGACTCGAGTGTTGTCCCCGTTCAGATTCGCTTCGCGAGTCATCTGCACTGTCGCGTTTATCCAATACCACTCTAACATCACCATCTACTTCTTTCGGCCTCTTCAAGCTCGCGTCTACTTCTTTCGGCCTCTTCAAGCTCGCGTAGAACTGCAATGGGGGTGGGGAAGATTGGGCCTGGGAAAGCTTGAGTCCATTCAAGTTGGTGTCTCCGTCCAGAGCTGTTTGGCGAGTCAGATGCTGTGCCGCGTTTATTGAATTTCGCTGAGACATCGCTTTCCGCCAACTTGGAGTTGTCGTTGAGCTTTGCTGATAGTTTCCTCGGGCCACCGAACTGGCGACGCCGTTGTGTGATGGCTGTGACGTGGGCGTTGTCAGGAATTGCGAGGAAGATGGCTACACATGCCATGACGATGGCGATCACGTGTTTGAATCGAATGCGAAACATTTTGTGCTTTGAGCGGTATACGTCGTCTATGTGTCTAAATGTCTAAGAGCAGGTCTAAGAATAGAGGCTCAAGGATATTATTTACCACTTCGGAATCAGCTTCGGAATCACTTGTCGGGGATTGATTTGGAGATGTTTTTTATAGTTCGAGGAGCCAACTCCGCGCGTCTTGAACTGTGTTTCACTGTCGCGCTCCCCCTGATCCTCACAACCTTTGATCACGCTTATTTTCGTTCAAGTTACAGTAATTTTTTTATGAAGATGCTCCACGCGCGCTCTCCCTGCCGAGATCACGCTTATTTTTCGTTCACGTTACAGTAATTTTTTTAAAAAGATGCTCCGCGCCTGCCGAGACGGTTGACGGCACTCGAGGCGTTCCGAAGGTGCAGACTACACTGGCGCCAACTATGAAACGAGCACGAATCTGCAAACAAGACGACCAACTCGCCAATCACTTGGTCCTCAACAGCATTCACATCAGCCGCTGCTGCATTCGCGAGTCGCTGCATCATATTGCCGAACCAAGATCGGCTATTCCCCATGGCAAAAAGTGCTGGCATATGCTCTGGCTCCCTCGGTGCTGGGGGCCAAAAATTATCCGGAAGCTCTTCGTCATCCTCCGCGTCCGTCGAGTCCGCCAGTTCATCCACAGCGTGGAAAAGTTCGATCGGGTCGCTTCGGTACTGCTGCTGTATCGCTTTCGCCTTGCGGTCACAAATCCCTGTATGCCAGTGCTTGGCGATTCGTTCCGGTGTTGTAGACGCACAAGAGTTCATCGAGGATCTCGTTTTCCGTATGTCCTTTATAGTATCGGGTCACCAGACGTTGAATCATGTTACCGTACCATGAGCGGGTATTCCCGGTGCGAAAAAGGCGAGGCATTTCCTTTGGTGGAGATGGGAAGAGGGTGCGCTTGTCCAAGCGGACATGGTTGTTCAAAATTGCAGGAGGAATGGTTGGGACGAACGGGTTCGCATCGGTGAAGCCCGCGGGAAGTGCTGAGACAGATGACCATTCCGGGGGCCTAAACAAGAAAGCCATGACGACCAATACAATCGCTATTATGGCGACGTGTCTTGCAGCCTGATGGTGTGTGGATCTGATGGAAAGCATTTTCTTTGTTCTATCACCGTTTGAGGCACCTATACAGGGCTACGCGATTGATACCTTTTCCGCCTGGACAGTTCCCGACGCCAAAAAATTGAAAAAAGGATAGGTACGCGTGCAAGGATCGCTGTCTGAATCGCTGTCGCGGCAGCTGTCGCGGTGGTGTCTATATGGAGCGAGAAAAAAAAATTGATGATTCGCGTTTCCAAGTTAGTTTTCCTTTTGGGAAAGACAACCGGCACGACAACGGGTTCGAATCACCTTTACTATCTTCTTTGAAGCAAATGACTCTGCAAATCACTTGGGGTTTGTCAGTGAGTGTCAACGCGTCCTAGGACCACGAAGGACCCAGAAGGGCCCAAACCGCCTTCTCTCTTTTACTTTTTTATAAACTTCAAGTGAATAAATAGATTAAAATAAGGCCCTTCCTGGCCCTTCTAATGAAGTGATTTATTTACATTTGGCAGACAAACAACACACGCCCTCACAATGACTTCCGGCCGGGCAGACTTCAACAAACTGTTCCTAAGCTATCAAAAAAGACAGGTCCATTTTTTGTGATCAGAAGGCAGCAAAAATTGATGCCGGGTATTCATCGGGGGCAGTCAAACGCAAATTTTCGAAGAACGAGCAAGCAACGCTATAAAATGCCTGCAAACCACGACGTTGAGACGGTACGTTTTGCCACCCCTCTTTCGAGCATCCATGATGCACTGAATGTAGTGCGACTTCGCTTTGTGATGCCCGGATGAGAAGCCGAACGCGACTGGAAATGGAACACCAAGTTTCAACAACACCATGTTCATCAGCATTCGACACATGTGGCCGTTCCCATCCAGAAAAGGGTGAATGCTAACGAACTCGAACAAAACCCATGCGGCGAATGAGAAGGCGTTGGTGTCGGTGTACTTGATTTGATCGTTGAACTCATCTATTAGTGTGTTGAGGGATCGTTTGACAGCTTGGTGTGGGATAAACTCGTGATATCCCGCAAACACTGCCTCCTCCCGCAAACAACCAGGTTGTGCATCCCTCCCGTCTTCTCTGAGCAACCCATTGACCAAAATTCGATGCGCTTCACAGATGTCCTCGAGGGTGAGGTCTCGCTTCTCCTCAATCAGACGCCGCTGGAGGAAGCGAAAAGCCTGAGCATGTTGCACGATTTCTTTCCTTGACCTTGCGTGTTTCGGCGTCGTACCTGACTTGTTAACAGTCTCCGAGTCGACAGGTTTCTCCGTAAACACATTGAGGCAAAGTCTGTATGTGTCTGAAAATGACGAGCCGGCGTCTTCCACAAGGTTGGAGAAATAGATGGTGGTGATCGCACAATGAACTTGGTGATGTTGCATCAGTTCGAAGGATTGCGTTGCTGGCCGGACTCCTTTCAGGTAGTTGAGCATCTTCTCGCAGAGGTAGTGAATTTGATCCGGGTTGTCAGTTTCCCACGGAGGGTTCTTGTACGAGCTCTGTCGATACGGAAAGGAACTCATTGCGAACTGCAAGAGATAAAAAAGAAACAACACAGATTTAGCTCGCCGCGCGTGATGTGTGGAAGTCCTTTGCATGCCAGCACCCAGTCCCCAAAACCCTCAGCACGGCTTACGTGTCGCCTCGTTTTTTTCGGCGTGAGATTCTTTTGTATGACCTGTGTCACCCTGACCACCCCACCACATAAGTTTGATTTGGTAAACCAGAAAAGACCTGACCCCACTGAGAATCAAGTCCACAAACGATTTGAAGAGGCAGAAGTCGCGAAAGCGCTCTTATAGTAGGGCCAATAGGGCACAAAAACGACCGAAATCTCACCCCCCTTTCCTCTTTTTACTTATACTCTTCAAAACAGAAAAGTTGGAGTAAAATATAGGTCCCTATGGTCCCTACCTCCCTTCACTCGTCTCGCCTTGTTTGTTGACGCGCTCATGGAGACCAACGCGCCCCTTTCCTCTTTTTACTTATACTCTTCAAAACAGAAAAGTTGGAGTAAAATATAGGTCCCTGAACAGCGGCGGGATCATGATCGTTTCATTTGGGACCATATCATAGACGTGGTACTTGACGACGGACCGCATGATGGGTGAGATACCCCCTTTCAATTTGCCTGCCTGCTTTTTATACTGTGATTTTACATTTGCGGCAGGGGGTCCGACAAAGTCCGACCAACTCCGACTCCTCGGCTCTCCAGATCGTGTACTCTCGATCTCCAAAAGCGTCGCACCAAAGGTGCACAGACGGAGCTCTGGAACAGATGGGCACCCTTTACCCATTTTTTCTCAGTGTAAAAGTAAAAAAGCAAAACACACAATGAAACAAGTGGCCATTTGTAAAGAATGGAAATCGAAAAAGACGACAAACCCTCTGACGGGTCGACGCATCGCTCGAAACAAGCCGACGTACAAGCGCTTGACGGCGTTTTGTGAGAAACCTGGTAAACACTGCAAGGACGCGCTGAAGGATCCGAGGACCAATCCGCTGACCCAACGCCCTCTGCTGAGTGAAACATCGAAAATTGCGGCCTTCTTCAAACAAGTCTGCGAAGCTGAAACTGTCGCCGCGAAAAAGAATATTGCAGAAAGCAAGATCAAGGACAAGGAGGTGGAACACAACTATACGTCACCTCTCCAGTGCACTCTGTACCAAACCGTGACGCTCAAAGATCACCAGAAGCATGTCTGTAGCTTCCTGCAGGAAAACCGAACCAAGGGTATGGTTCTCTTCCACTCGGTGGGGAGTGGCAAGACGATCACCGCCATCACCATCATCCGGTGCATCTTGCAAAAGAATCCCAAGAAGCGCATCTTTGTCTTGACTCCCACGTCATTGGTGGACAATTTCCATAAGGAATTGGACAAGTTGGGTGTGACGTTTGGTGAAAACGTCCAGGTGTACTCACACGGGAGGTTTTTGAACAAAATCGAAAAAACCGGACCGAACATGTGCGAGGGGGGTGTTCTTGTGATCGACGAAGCCCACAACTTCAAAACCAGGGTCACACGGAATGCAGGGAAGAACGTCAGGATGCTCATGCGAGCAACCGCCGTTGCGTCTCAGGTTTTCATGTTGACCGCAACCCCGATCCAAAATAACAAGAGCGAGTTTGCCAATTTGTACGCCATGATCAGCAAAAAGGAGCACGACCTTGGGGCTGTTTACAAAATGTTCGAGGAAGGGTCGGACGCACAGCTGCTCAGGGCCCTTGACAATAAGATCAGCTATTTCAAAAACAGCGACTTGTCAAACTACCCAAGCGTCACGTACCACGACATCACCTTCTACATGACGCCAAAGTACTACAAGATGTACATGCAAATAGAGCAAAATGAAAGCGGCAAGTTCAAGCACTTGGGTGCCAAGGATCTCAGCATCTTTTACAATGGCATCCGTCAGGTGGTGAACTACCTTGACGACAAGGTCACCACTCCCAAGATCGAGTGGGCCATCAAACATATCCAGACCAGCGTCCAAAAGAAGCGAAAGGTGTTGGTGTACTCCAATTGGTTGCGTTCTGGTTTGCCTCATCCAATCACGGCTCACCAAGGCCCGGATCAAGTGGGTGGAGGTCAAAGGGTCCATGACCCCTCTTGCACGCAAGCGAGCCGTCAATCAGTACAACTCAAACGAAGTCGGGGTCATCTTTGTGAGCACTGCAGGTGCAGAGGGTCTGGACCTCAAGGGGACGCGCAGTGTCGTGATCATCGAACCTCATTGGAACAACGAAAAGATCAAGCAGATTGTGGGTCGCGCCGTCAGGTACAAATCCCATGAACACCTCAGCCCCAAGGATCGGCACGTGGATGTCTATCATCTGATACTCAAGAAGCCCAAGGAACGCCGAGCGGACAAACTCGCCTCAGCTGGCGAGTTCTTGATGGACATGTCTGCAGAGAAGGAGAAGCACATCAATGAGTTTTACGACGTGCTCATCAAGGCATCCATTTGATTCCCACCCAAATGCCAAAACCCAAGCCAGATCAGTTTTAGTGCGACTTTTCCATGATCACCTTGTACTTGCTTTTGCTCCCAAACGTGTTGACCAAATCGTACATGACAAGCGTTTTCGGATCTTCGTAAATATCACCCTGGTATTTCCGATCGTGGATTCGCCAAAACTCTCGGTCCCCAACTCGGAACGGGTCCAAGTCATTGTCGGCCTTGTACCAAAACACAATATCCTCCAACCGGTTTGAGTGGCTGTTGTTGTTGATCACCAAGCACAAGTGGTCCTCGGTGCACTGATCCAAAACAGCGCAAAATGAGTCAAACGACGGGAACATGCCCGCATAGTGCTCGAATATCTTTTTGCGATTGGACAGAATACTTTCCCGAAAGATGAAGATGTAGTCAATGTTAGTGCGAAGATCGGGATTGCAACAAAGAGCAAATCCTTTTGACCCCGCGGACGTTCAAGAAGCTGTGTGCTGCTTTAGATACACCGAAGGGCGACAAAATCCGGGAATACTTGAGTAGACTGTGCCATTGAAGCCATTTGTTGTTAGCGCGCCGGTCCATACAAATAAAAACAAAAATCACAAATCCCCCAGAAAAAAGTTCTCGGAAAAAGGTGGGGTAGTGGTGTAGCAACTACCACCACGACTGTGTATGCCCAAATGCTGTCCTGTTCTTTGACGTCTCTCTCTCTGTGTTCCAGTCCGCTTCTACCGCCTTCCATTGTCACGTGTTACACAATTTCGAGACTTGGACCTGAGGTAAGGGATTGTTTTGAAACCGCCCGTCCTTTTGTCCATCCCTTTTTTTTCGCCATGACTAACTCACCTTCCTGCAGAACAATCGGGACGCAGACCACCGCCATTGTCTTGAAAGATTCGGTGCTGGACGAGACAGGAAACTTGAGGGATGTGGTCCCAGAAAACGAAGCAATACCGGCCGTTAAGATAGCACGTGTAACAGAGTAGCGTTAAAGTAAGATCGGTTCTCGCCCAGGGCGAACTCTGAATGAGCCCGTTCCTGAATGAGCTGGTTCTCGCCCAGGGCGAACTCTGAATGAGCTGGTTCTAACTGGTTCTTGCCCAGGGCGAAC
>JADGJF010001178.1:0-11119 GCA_027596845.1 Quaeritorhiza haematococci
GAGGAAGGAAGAGTGGATCGCTGGGCGATGACGATTTCTAGAGGTTCGGAGGTGGGATGGGATTTGGATTTGACGGCGACGAGAATGCGGTCGTGGGTTTTGAGGGAGGAGCACGGGACACGGATTTGGGCGGACATTTTTGACCTTTTGGGCAACCACCTCCCTAAATTTCAGGTACCACACCGGTAACACACCGTTGGTGCTAGCCGAGTTGAGTTTACTTCGTCATCATGCCAGTTTATGCTTTTGTTTCGAGTTCAAGGCTTCGTTATGAAGACCCAGATTTCCAAACACATATTTGATCCCCTCAACCTCAACAAACTCGGCACAACCTCCTCATACCCCAGGGCTACTCCGCCTCACCCTCCACTCCATCCTCAACCGCTACCCTCTTCATCTCTGAAACCTAGTGCACAAGTCCCAAATCTTTTACATCTGTTCCCAAAAAGAGTTCATCTATTTCATTTCTTATACGATTCAGCAATATTCAATCGTTCCATGCACCCCGTTCCCTCACACTTTCAAAATCAGTTTTCCTTGTGTTTTACGACCTGTTTGACAGGAGAAAACGAAAATGTGAGCATTTCTCAATCACGTTACATCATCGTGCTAAAATTTACGTATATTCCAAGAAAAGACTTGGTTCAGACATACCCGTCAAATCCGCTTGGGCTTCGCCCACGTTCGCCAGCGGGTAGACTTTGTGGATGTGGAAGGCGACCTAGAGCGAAATCAGAGACAAATCCATGGACATGGGGACGAAAGGGAATTTGAGGATGAGAAAGGGATGCTAAGAGCTGATGAGGTAATGGATAAATAAGTAAGTGCATCAACGTACCTTTTTCGAGTTGACAAGTTCCAACAACGGGTTGGCGACTATTGGTGAGTCGGAAATGAAGGACATAAAGAATATATCAGGACTCAGGGGACAAAAACACACGAGAGGCCCGTGTACATAAAAGTAGACAACCCATGGCAGCAAAAACTTACGGAAATCGAAATCTTCCTTGTCCTGAAGGAACTCAAACAATGATGGTCTCATCAACCTGACCGCACGCGGGGCGAGTTTGAGAACATCAACTGGATCAACCTGTTAGAAGCGAACCACGGTTGGCAACAAGTTTGTGAGCATTTCGACACCTCAATTTATGGGTGTTGCTTAAGTATTGAAATGCAGTGAAGATCTGGTCGTGGAGAGCATTTTTGACACACCTTTCCAGATGCGTTACCAAAAGTGATCATATAGCCCAGGCGTGTTAGGCACGCGAGAGATTGGTCAAAGGTGGCCTTGCCGACACCGTCGTAAACCACATGGACACCTATTTTCAAAGCGTTTTCCTTTCAGTATTGCAGTGCACGGAATGCGTGACAGATGAAAACCGCTTCATACCTTTGCCGTTAGTGATCCGCTTCACCTCAGCTACCACATCGGCTTCCGTGTACAGGATGATCTCGTCCGCGCCTTTTAATTGGGAATGTGTGTGAGTTCACAATTGACTCCGACACATACCGTCTCATGAACACTTCGCACCCAACAATCACACTGGGACATACCTGCTTTTTTCGCCATCGCAGCCTTCTCCGGCGTTGATGTCGTTCCAATAACAAAGGCCCCAAGGGCTTTGCAAATTTGAACCAAAAGCATCCCCGTACCACCAGCTGCAGCCTAGAGAAGGTCAATGTGGGAATGAAACCGGCATATCATCCATATGTCAGTTGCACGGCTCTATAGGCTTGGGAGCGAACACCGTGATAGAAAGACTTACATGCACCAACACGTAATCGCCCTTCTTGACTTCATACGCTCTCTTCACCAACGACATTGCCGTCAAGCCTGTTCACCCAAGGAAATCTTCGTGTAAGCTTGTCGAAAATCCAAACACTGCAAACAGCACTCTGATCCGACCACTCAAGATTACCTTGCAACAACAGGGCAGCCCCCTCCTCCATGGTCATGCTATCGGGGAGATGAGTGGCCAAGTCTGCACCGGAAAAACAAGGTGTAGTGTGTCAACAATCTTCTGCTCGTGGCGATTCAAGATCATCCAAAGGAAAGTTTTAGGAAAGTGCATTCTTGTACATAACATGCTTTTGCGACATTGTACTCGGCATAGCAGTTCGGGGCGAGGTAAGCTACCCTGTCGCCGGGCTTGAATCCCTTGACCTTCATATTTTCCACGTTTGCAACATCAATGTTCAATGTTAGCAAGATCTATTTCCCAGATCCTCCAGTTCGAATATTTGGAAAGCGACTACACCTCAGATCCCACTGCTTCAACAACACCCGATGCCTCCCTATGATCGTGTTTCAACGGCGCAACGGTCAGTGCTCTCTTCCACTTCCCCCGGAAAGAAAGGCGACATCAGGCGGGGCTTACCGTCCAGCAATGTATGGAAGTGGGACCTTGTAAAGCCCAGACCGGTGGTAGGTGTCAATGAAGTTGATCCCGACGAACTGGTTTTTGACCAAGATTTCGTCTGTGGTGGTAGGATATTGAGACGTCAATAATCGTGCTTCAACACCTTATGCTATGAACATTCACACCTTAACCCAACCCCGAAAACAGAGGCCCCCCAGTGTTCAAGGAGACCCAGTCCAAGTTGATTCATACCTGGCTTCGGACCCGCCGGTTTCTCCACATCCACGTACTTCAATACGTCAATATCGCCAGTTTCACTGAACTGGACTGCCTTCATGTTTGTGTGCAAGGTGGAATGGAATGCTCGTGAGATCTGTGCGATAACTGGGACCGCCGGCCTAAGGTGTGAAACGGCGTTGTTGCGTGGTGGCGAATGCGGACGAATGCAGGGTACGCGGGGAGCGATCGAGGATGCTTGAAGGAGTGGGAGTTGCGTGCGTTTGATGAGACTTCTCGCAAGAGCAGATCTCATATCCAGCGTCCAAAAATGCGGCTTGTTTTTTGTGTGACCCCTTTCCCAGGAAACGTCCCGACAGTGCGAGACCGCTCAACGACACCGGACGGCAAAACTGGATTACAAATGACACCCAAGAATCATCGAGAATCAAGTAGTCCTCTTCAATTCTCCCTTAATGTGAATGCTACAGATTACAATCTGTTCGGCGCCGGATGCCGGATGAATAACAACCGGATATAATATTACATAGCCTTATTCAAAGACCCGAGAAGTTTTGGTGAGGAGGAAGAGATTTGGTCGGACCCTCGGGCGTCACGTACGCCGCAGTCAGCCCTCCATCAACCATGAATTCGGTTCCAGTTATGTAAGAGGATTCGTCGGAAGCAAGGAACAATGCGGAGTAAGCTTGTTCGATAGCCTCGCCTGCACAGTAATGGGATCACGGTTATTGAAAATGCTCCAAGATGTACTGCGAGTAGTCACATCGAAGCGTGAGGCTGTATTATCCTTACCGAATCTGCCCATCGGAACATGGACAAGACGCCGTTGCTTCTTCTCCTCGGTGTTCAAGAAATCCATCAAAAGCGGCGTTCGCAGAGGGCCGGGGCACAACGCGTTGACGCGAATGTTCTCCCTTGCATGGATCGAGGCCAGTTCCCTCGTCATGGCAAGGACCGCACCCTTAGATGCCGTGTCTGTGGAAAGGAATGTCTTCAGTCGCCCGTGTTGTTGAAAACGCCATCACACACGGAAATCGGGACAACCAAACGACCGCAAGATCCTTCCGAAAACCTACATGCAAGTTGAGGGGTTGCAGCTCCAACAATGGCCACGAAACTGGCGGTGTTGATAATGCTTCCACCACCAGCTCTCCTGAGGGCCGGGATCGCATACTTGCAGCCCCACCAGACGCCCTTAACGTTGATCTGCATCGTGAGATCCCAAACCTTCTCCTCCGTAGTTTCAGCATTATCGTCCGCGGGATGCATAATGCCGGCGTTGTTGAACACGATGTTCAATTTACCTGGGATAATAACATTCACACATTGACGGGTAGATAGGATCTGTTAATGACTAGTTCGGAAACTCCCCGGTGAGGAAGGTGGTCTTAATTCACACACTGTACAATCTTTACCATATTCCTTTTCAGCGACTTCAACGGCATGCTTGATATCCGCCTCCTTAGAAACGTCTGTCTTCACAAAAACGGCCGGGGCTTTTGTTCCTGAAGCTGGATCGTAGCCGGTGACTTCGAAAATCTTGGCCACAGTGGCCTTCCCGGTGGTCTCATTGACGTCGCATGCGACAACCTGAGCACCCTCTTTGGCAAACAGGATACTGCTTTCCAAACCGATACCACTGTGCAAAAGATATTTCATGTCAATAATATGCCAATTAAGACGAGAAAGACGACTGCGTGAATGGCGACGGACCTTCCGGCACCAGTGATCAAAGCGACTTTCCCCACAAGTCTCGGCATTGTGTTTGTGTTGAGGTGGAGTGTGTAACCACGATATCGAAGGTCGCCCTGCAATCTTCACATCACCGTTATTCGAGACAACCAACCAATGGACTTCCAGCGAAAGTTGCTCGCGGAGCTTATGAATCCGCTTTTGCCGGAGAATAGGAAGAGCTTTGATGATCCCGATGTAAGATGGCGCTCCTACTTACATTTTTTCCCCGATCGATGGTCGTTCGCATTGCAACTACTAACTTGCATGATAAACTTCAACGGCGCCGCAATATAGGTTTGCAAGCATTTTCTTGTCGGCTTCTGTCCGCATGATCTCTTCACGAACACCAAGGTATGAAGCGCGCGCAAACATGTCTTAACGTCAAACGTACATACGAATTCGGGTTCTCCTGGCCAATGCACTTATTCTAACTCCGACGTCACCATCAAACGTAGGCCGACCTCGGACCTTGTCCATTCAAAGTCCACGATGAGCAACTAAAGAAGGAGTAAGTTGATCAAACCTGAAAGTATTGCGTGTGCATAGTTTGATCTAAACTGTTTCAACATGTCCTCGTAGATACCAACAGTCGGAAGAGCGTGGTCGATTTGGATACGAAAAAAGGTTTCACGACTGGCTCGAGAAACTAGTGTCGGACGCGGAGAGGACCATACAAAGAGGCAGGGAACGTTTGGATATTAAACCTCCAGATGATCAGGTGAATTGTCGTCTCAAACTCGTGGTTTACGACTGTTGCTTTCGCTTCTGTTCGAAATGCGTCTCGTTTGGTCAAATAACCCGCATCATACGCACGACTGAAACCATTCTGTGGTAGTTGGCGAAGTCCCGACAAGATGAACGCGAGGAGAAAATGGCATACCTGGAAGTCAAGATCAAGGATAAGCTTCAGGAGATTGAAACTGCAGGGGAAGATGGTCGTGTACAAGAGGCACAGAATTTGATGACGGAAGTCGAAGAGCTGCAAGCAGAGTTGGCTGCTCTGAAAAAGGTTTGGTGCCCTTTCGGTTTTCAGGCCTTATGCGGCACTATGGTTCTTTGTTCGAAAGCTAACGATCTTTTGATGCACGCTTAGGTTGACGATACGAATCCATTGCTGAAACTCGAAAAGCGTATGGAAGTCTGTGAAGTTTGTGGTGCTTTCCTCGTCATGAACGATTGCACACAACGCTTGGACGCGCATCTCGATGGAAAGCAACACAAGGGCTTCCTGCTGATTCGACAAACATTGGAAGATATGAAGGTAAGTACTATATTCACCTTGGGGTAATCAATGGAATACGTCTGTCCCCTCTTGTTCTTTTATGCCTTATACGATGGAAGACACCGGAGAGAGGTTTCCTCGGTTGTTGTTTGGGCTGCGGCGCTACTCCCAGTCCCATCCCCCAGATCCTTGACGATGGTTGTTGACGCGATCAGGTAATCTTTCATGGGTAAATCACGCTGGACTGACTTTCGAAATCTTTGATATTCGCTGGATACCCTTCGTTCCCCCCACTTTATTTGCCGCCGGCCTGTTCCCCCTTTATCCAACCCCGCCTGAACACCGGTACCTCAACCAGAAATCTTCCAACATTCAGACAAGAAAAGGATGGGATGACCGTCGCGACAACAACAGAGACCGTTATCGCAACCGTGGAGAATACAATCAAGGTAGCAGCAGACAACATCGACGGCGCAACAGAAGTCGAAGCAAAACCCGCAGTCGCAGTCGGAGTCGGAGCAGAAGCAGAAGCAGGAGTCCTCGCAGGACGCGGGAATGGAATGACGATCGTTCGCGTGGGAAGAGGGTACACGACCGCGGATATCGCGACAGAAAATCAAACTCTGGATATCAGAAAGACAGGCATTCGAGGTACCAATGAAAGAAAAGTCGCCGTAATTGCAACGACTTGCGTCATATATTGATGTTTTTATTTCGAGGTAGGGATTTCCCCTCTCATGCCTTATATACAACCTTTCCTTCAAAACGTGTATAGTTATAGAGCAGTTCCTTTTCTGTGTGGTGAACTTAATCAATGAACATTCTGTAATGCATGCGTCAGTAGAACTTCAAGTTGCATCCACCATGGACATAATTTCTTCGCCACTACCTCAGTCGAACACATTCGGCGGAACCTGCTTCCACCAACGAATTTCTGTATGTTGGTCCACTCCCGAAAGGGTGCTATGTTGTTGCTGCTTTTGGCGAAGCACTCGGAAACACAGTGTTTTGAGCGAAGGTACCATGAATAATGTGGATTTCAAGGCGGTTTTAGCCTGGCTGCCCAACGCAACATCCAAGGGTGTAAAGTTGACTGAGTTTTTGATGTCGTTTTTGCAGCCGGCTTTGACTAGAAGTGTGATAATCTCTCTGGATTGCGCAATGTTGGAATATTTGCCAAGCATGGTGCCCAATGAATTCGCATCAAATTATGAGAATCGGGTGAGTATTAATGTCTCTTGGAATCATTGTGAACACATAAGACACTTCAGAAAAAGGGAAAAGGCAAATGTTTTCATTTCGATACTCACCGATTTCCGTTTCTGGCAGCCAGATGCAGTTCCGTCACACCGCGAGAGGTAGTCTGGTTTAATTTTGCTCCCATTCGGATCAAATACTCGACTATACGTGTTTGATTATATAAAGCGGCGAGATGCAATGCACTCCACCCGCCGCTATGTTCCTGCGCATCCACGTCTGCTCCAGCGCGAACTAGAAGTTGGACCGCCTCTTCCATTCCTTTGCTGCCTGCCCTTTGTAAGATGAGGTGGAGCGGCGTCCTTCCGAAAACGTCGACTGCGGAGGGATCGGCGCCCCATGTGAGAAGGTTATCCATGAGGTTCAAGCATAGGGGAACTACTGAAGAAATGTTGCGCCGAAACATAGGTGTCTTCAAGAATTCGTCGACAATGTCGTCATCATCATCATCATCGTCGCTGTCCTGCTCCACGTTTTCAGGTTCGTCTCCCTTTACGTTGTCTTGAGAGTTCACTGCCATGGTGTCATCGGATCCACGAACACGATTTGTACTCGTTACTGCGGACGTGTTGGCTGGAGGAACAAGCTTCTGTGGACCTGTTCCAAAGAGGAACATGGACTCAAAGTTGTAATACTCAGAAAGCAGGCAAGCCGCGCAATGTAATGGTGTTCTTCCTCTGCCACCCTCTTCTGCCTCTGAAATGTTCGCCCCATATCGCAATACCAGTAGGCGAAGCAAATCAACCCGAAATTCTTCAATTGCCGTGTGCAACGGCGTCGTCCAGCACCGGCTCGATGAAAATTTGTGACTTGAGTTACGGGGGGATCCCACTTTCGACTTGGTAATGTTCCTTCGTTTGGGGATGATCCTGGCAAGCATTCTCCATAAGCCTTTTTCACCACCTGAATCATTGAACTCATTTGGCTGCGGAAGAAGCGTGCATGCCAATGTCGGGTCTTTCTTCAGCAGCATTCCGACTGTACGGCGGTCGCATTTGGATAATGCGAGCCCCAAAGGCGTTGTCGTGCTGCGCGGAAACGGCTTATGCAGGTCGAGTTGACCCAAGTTCACAAGATAATCGGCTATTTTGTGGCCGTTCCAACGGAGGGCATATTCGAAAATGGTGCGATCAAGAAATTTGGTGTTGGCAATGGCACGAACGACATTTTGATGGATGTGGTGTTTATGAGTACCAGTCATTCCTGATTCAGCGATACGTTTTTGAAGTTTTTCATGCATTTCTCGTCCTCCTCCGCACTCTACGAGTGTTCGAAAAATCACCGGATCCCCCATCCACGCTGCAAACGTGTACAGGTATGGGCACGGTCTTGCACCCGCGCGACAACACAGAATCTCCACCGCTTTCACATTTCTCGCCACAATCGCGCAGGTAAGCGGTGTGATGAAGGGGTTTGCCTGGGGGGAGTAGCGGTGTTCTATCGAATTGAAGGAAGGGCGCCCATGACTACCGCCGAGCATCCGTCGGTACCATGGTTTTGATTCGTAGAGGTGGGGTTGAGAGAAAAGATACGGCTCGCTCCACAGCCAAATGAGATCGATTTGGAAACACAGAAGGCAAGCCCCAACATTCTGGATTGGATCGGGCGGGTTTGCTGGGCATGAGGATCCAGAGGGTAGTTGCTTGCGTTTGACTTGGACAGGGAGATCTTCAACATATTTAAGGGGCCTGTTCAGGATAGAAAACAGAGCCCGTGCACTTTGGTTGTCGGATTCGCGGCGAAGAAGGGCTTCCAATCCTTCAATGTCGCCCTGAAAAGATGTTGAAGTGAGTTTTGGAATCCCATGATAAGTCAAGATGAATCCTCCCTGCCATTCCATATACCACGAAGCGAAACTTACCTTGTACGCAAGCCGACACAGCTTGTCACGCGTCTCCTCGATCTTGGCATTATTGAGGCACTGGTACCATCCGCCTTTGCGGGACTTCGTGGGCTTTCCGCCAACGAGTTCTTTATTCTCAGGTTTTTCCAAAGTCGCCATCTGGGCCATTTGCCGGGTTGTTTTGAATTTTCACGGTTACTGTCGTGTTTGAAGGATTTTGTTATTTTTATATAAGGTGTGGTGGATCTCTTTTCTTTTTCTTTCGATTGTTTTGGCAAGTTTCCTGTCCAATCCAGTTCGTTCATTGATTATGTCAAATCACCCAAACAAACACTTAAGACGCGTTGAATCAATGGGTGCATTCGATGTAATTTCATCATGTCGGTCAGGGTTTAAGACTTTTCATGGATGAAAATTGAAAGTGGGTGCATACAGGGCACGCCTGAAGAGTGACTTGTGGAAAGAAATGAAGAGGGGACAATCAGTACATAAAAGGCGCGCTGTTCATAAATCTTGCTTTCCACCATCAGCTAGTTTTTCGGGTTCTCCTTTGTAGAGATTTGGGATGATACTTCAATACAGACACTCTCTTATCAATAAATCAGATGAGGATAGAATTGCAGCAGTTGACCCTGGAAAATTAGCATAATTTCCCGAATCCCCCGCCAGTAAAAGATAAGTAAAAACGACTAGGAGACCGTCGCCTTGTCAACTTTGGGTTCCGAACCCTCGGATGTGGCGCCTTCTTTGCACCAGGCCTCAATTTACTATTGTGTGCGACGCCACATCCGAACAACCAACCCAAAAAAACGCTTTTTTCACAAGGTTGCGGTTCTTGATTTCTGTGCTGGTAGGTTGCATATCTTACTTTCCTAGAACACATCTTCACATACTACGCTTCTTTCTTGTTGTTGCTATACCCCTTTCTTCTTTCGGTGTTTGCCTTGACGGACTGACTCTCTTGGTTGGGTGGTCGCGCAGTTCGCTGAGTCATGCGTTATCTGGGGAGCATGGGACCAGGAGAAGCAAAGGGTTGATTGTCTACAACAAAGGTTGCTAGCCACCAAAACAAAGGTGTGAGGAACCAGAGCAAAGTATCGCTCAGGAATTGAGCGCAAGGGATGGGAGTGGTCCTGCGTTTTTGATAATGATGAAAGGAAGAGTCTGCAGCTCGGTCTGCGGCAAAGGCACTTGAAGCGAGTGTGTGCAGCCGGCGGACCATCCAAAAATCGCTGCCGGTGAAAGATACTGGAAATATTGGGACACGAACCCGACCTGAGCTGACTCCACCTCAATCTGTCGTTACCATGTGCTCCGAATTCTTATGAAACCACCTCTTCTAAACATGCACTCTCGGTGTTGTCGGGAATTCTGCGTGCCGTTTCATAAACTGGTGAATAGTCGTAAGGGTGGTTACGGTGTCCAACACATACGTCCCGGTCACTCTCCAAACCCAAAGTCTCATCGTTTCAAAGTCGGGTTTCTGGCTTTGGGGACTTTTCCAAAGTCTCGGCAGATTCCAGGAACCTTGCACAGTTTCCCTTTGCAGACTTCCCTGCGCTTTGAAGTTTCCTGCTGCACAGGTATATCTGACTCCCACTTAGGCTCCGATTCCGTCTATCTTGCACCCCTTGCGCTTTCTATCAAGGTCAACGTTAACTAAATTGCACACCTTTTCTTGTGCCTTAGGGTGAATAATACACACGGGTTTTTTGAACGATGGACAACGGGGACATGACGTCAGGGTTCGATGGCGGTGACATGGATAGAAGTTACCGGTCGCGCGACAAGTTCCGGCGTGAGAGGGATTATCCACGGGGAAACGACCGTGATGATTCACGAAGGAAGCGGGGACGGAGCAGGAGCGGTAGTCGGGAACGCGATGGTGGGTCTCAATTCCTTCCCCAGGCCTGATTCAATGAACAGACTCCTGACTTGGTTTGTGCTTTTTCGCGGTGTGGAAAGTAGATCGGCGCATGAAACGACGAAGATCGGTGTCTCCTCGTGGTGGAGGGCCTGCTGCTGCTTCGGGAGACCATTACATTCCCAACTACGACAGAGATGGTTATGTTCCCGCACCGCGATACACAAACGGGGCTCCTCCTCCAGGGGGCGGACCTTTCATGATGCCTGGGCCAATGATGGATATGTATGGCAATCCCTCGTGAGTTCGCGAATAAGAACGTTCTGCCGAGTAGTATTATGTGATTCCGGTTCTAACTTCCATTTCGACGGCCTTCATTTTGCAACAGGGGCCGCATCCAGGACCCTGCAAAGCTGGACCACCTGGTCAGTTTCAAGTATTTTGCCGACTACACCCGCCAGCAAATTCGAGAGAAACGTGGTGAAGATGTCGACGACGAGGAAGTGTCCCGAAGATACACCATATACAAAGAAAATTTCCACCACAAAGCAATACAAACGTTCTTTGATCAACACAAGGACGATGAATGGTTTGTAACAAGT